>VDFB02045303.1:0-23105 GCA_007258455.2 Sequoia sempervirens | reverse complement strand
CAAGTGCAAATTTTACGGCAAAGGAATGTATCATTTACATATGACTTGATGGGTGAGGTAGAGTCTTGTTCTTTGAATGCCAGTGCATCTCAGGGAGGTGAACTAACTGAGACTACCAACCCAAAGAAGAGAAAATAAATGATAGATGACTCTACAAGGTAGAACAAAAAGAAGGCAACAGATGAGGGACCTACTTAGAAGATGCAAAAATTCAAGGCCCTTCATTCAGCCACATCCAAAAATGTGGATGAGATATTGATCATGGAGGAAGAGTCATGGGGTCAAGTCAAATTTCCTTCGCTAGTTCTAGAAAAAGATATGGAGCCAGTATAGCTGGAAGATGATGATCATCACTCCCCTATAGGCACAGAGATTCTTGAGTCAGATGATGATATGGATATCATGGAAAGAGAATTCCAAGAGGGAATGATTTCTGCCCTCAAGGGAATTCAAGAAGTCCCATCTGTGCAGCAAATTTAGGATATGCAAGACATTCAGGATAATCAGGAAGATGAGATTGAACAGCCAACAATCCCATATTGGTTGAAACAAAGGGTGAAAATAAAGATACTAGCAAAGGTACTAGAAGAAGATGATACTGTAGAATTCTTGGTGAGGCTAGAATAGGCTACTACGAAGAAGCTAGCCAAGAAATTTTCTACAATATAGAGAGATGAAGCTGGTAACTGTATAGTGTAGATTGCATTACCAACAGTTGAGAAATCGCAAGATGAAATTACCCCAAATGAATATTCTGATACAACCATTGATATTGGTCCAACAACAAAAGGGCAGGAAGTTGAGGACCTGGATAACTCTGTTGCCACCATTAAATCTAGGTTGGAAAAAGAAGTGGCGAAGAAAAGAGAGTATAAAAGGGAGATTGAGCACTTAAAGGAATACATCCAACATTTAACCAGGCCACTCAATCAAGGTGACCAATCGGCCCCTCCACTTCTAAACTCTTCACAAGAGCTAGTAAGAGATTTTGAAGAGGAAAATGACTACATCCAGGGAAACCAAGGAATGGATGGCAGGAAAGAAAGAAGAGGCAATGAAATTCACAGAAAAGTTGGCATATGTTTATGGGAAAACCTCCTCTCTGCCCTCACGAGTGGTAAACCTAACAGAAGCATGGGAAGGCCTCTAAGACATTCAAAGAAAAATTATTCCATGTCTTCAAGAGATAAAGGGAATTTCGAAGCAAATATTGATTGATGAGAAGATCATTGAAGCAAGAGTTGCATACGATTTCAACAACTGGTATGATGTGTTGATTTCATGAGGAAAAGTCTTGGAAAGAGTGAAGGCAGATGGTGCTAAAATTGAAGAACAAATAAGAGGAATCTAGAATAAAATTTTCCAAATGGTTATGGATGTACTTGACAAAGACATTGTCCAAGAAAAACACTTGCAGTTAGAAAATTTAAAGGATATAGTTCAAAGGATTTTCCATACCACTGTCGGACCAATCCTGAAAGAAAATTTGACTAAGGGATTCAACTTCCTAACTGTCTGAGACACCTTCCTGCTGCATGAATCAGAATTGGTGATCACCTTTGCAAAGTGTGCAGACAATTTAGACTTGTTGGAATACAAAGTTAACATGTTGTTGGACATCACCATTGAGGAAGTCATCGAAATCGTGTCTAGGTTGATTTAACGTAATGTTATGGAAGTGGATAAGGACGCAACTCCCAGTGGATGACTTCTCTGTAGTTGACTGATTGTTATTTGAGCAACCCTAATTAGGGTTTTGTTATTTTAAATTTGGGCAACTAATCTTGAATTGATCTTGGTTGTTCATTGTATTCTTGAAACTCTATATAAACCCCCCTCACTTTCTCATTTAATAAAAAGAAGAAGAAGAATACAACATAGAGGATAAGAGATAAAGAATAGAGAATAAGAGAGAGAGTTCTATGAAATTGTTGTTGAAAACTATTTTGATAATAAAATTCATAATGCATGAGATGCTTTGAATCCTTTCATTGTCAAATGGTTGCATGGTTGCATATTTCTCTTCCTCGTAGAGTAGATTTAAATTAGAATTATATTTGAATGTATGTTAAGGAATGATAGATTGATAGTAAATATTAGTGAAACTAGGCTCATACTTTCTTTGAATGGATGTTTTTCATTCAATGCATAAAGTTAGACTGAGCTTTTTATGTGGATGCTTCAATGTTTACTTCAAATAATGTTGTTCTATTGATGGTGTTGTTCATAGTAAGGAAATATTAAGCACAAATCCCAGAAGATTGCACTAGCTTTGTGTAGTTGTCGTTTAGCGTGGCGAAACAAAGTATTTTTTTTTTTTCACTCAATCCTTACCGTCTCTTGATTTCGTAGGAATAGTATAGGATTTTTAAAGCCTTACTCCTTTTTCACCTTTTTATCTAAAATCAAAAAATTCCAAAACAATAATACAACATTCAAGTCCTTATTTTTTGAGTAACTTACTAGAGTAAATCCCTTTATGTTACCGGAAAATCACAATGACCACAGAGCTTATCCACACCTATTTGATGAAACACTAGAATTTTCGTATGATATTTGTTGCAATCTTAGCATATGAGGTAGTTTTTCAAGAGAGGATAGAGCATCTTTGGACACTTTATTCTAGAGTGTTTGGTGTGTCATAAAACACGCATTAACATAGAATTAGCACTAGAATATGAATATTGTGTTCATGTGTGTTTTATGACACACCAAACACTCTAGAATAAAGTATCCAAAGACGCTCTATCCTCTATGTTGTATTATTATTATTATTATCATTATTATTATTATTATTATTATTATTATTATTATGAAATGAGAGAATGAGGGGGGTTTATATAGAGTTTCAAGAATAGCTTAATTAAATTTAAAATGACAAAACCCTAATTAGGGTTGCCCAAATAACAATCAGTTAACTACAAAGAAGTCATTTACTGGGAGTTGCGTCCCTTTCCACTTCCATAGCATTATGTTCAGTGAACCTGGACATGATGGTGGTGACTTCCTCAATGGTGATGTCCGGTAGCATGCTAACCGTATTCCAAAAAGTCTAAACTGTCTGCACACTCTGCAAATGCAATCGCCCATTCTGATTCATGCAGTAGGAAGGTGTCTCAGACGGTCAGGAAGCTGAATGCCTTAGTCAAATTTGCTTTCAGGATTGGCCCGACAGTGGTAGGTAAAATCCTTTGAACTTTATCCTTTAAATTTTCCGACTGCAAGTGTTTTCTTCGGACAATGTCTTTGTCAAGCACGTTCGCAGCCATTTGGAAAATTTTACTCTGGATCCCTCTTACTTGTTCTTCAATTTTGGCGCTATTTGCCTTCACTCTTTCCAAGATTTCTCCTTGTGAAACCAATGCATCATACCAGTTGCGGAAATTGTATGGAGCTCCTGCTTCAATGATCTTCTCATCAATCAATCTTTGCTTCAGAATTCCCTTTATCTCTCGAAGACATGGGATAATTTTGCTTTGAATGTCCTGGAGGTTGTCCCATGCTTCTACTAGGTTCGCAACTCACGAGAGCAGAGAGGAAGTTTGCCCATAAACATATGCCAACTTTTATGTGAATGCCATTGCCTCTTCTTTCTTTCCTGCCATCCATTCCTTGGTTTCCCTGGCTGTATTCAACTCTTCTTCAAAATTTTTGACTGGCTCCTGTGAAGAGTTTGGAAGCGGAGGGGCTAATTGGTCACCTTGATTGAGCGGCTTGGTTAAATGCTGGATGTATTCCTTTAAGCGCTCAATCTCCCTTTTATACTCTCTTTTCTTCGCCATTTCTTTTTCCAACCTAGATTTAATAGTGGCAACAGAGTTATCCAGGTCCTCAACTTCTTGCCCTTTTGTTGTTCGACCAATATCAATGGTTGTAACGACATATTCATTTGGGGCAATTTCATCTCGTGATTTCTCAACTGTTGGTATTGCAATCTGCACTGTATGGTTATGAACTTCATCTCTCTGTATTGTAAAAAATTTCTTTGGCTTCTTCGTAGTAGCCTATTCGAGCCTCGCTAACAAGTCTATAGTATCATCTTCTTCTAGTATCTCTGCTGGTACCTTAATTTTCAGCCAATCTGAGATTGTTGGCTATTCAATTTCATCTTCTTGATTATCCTGAATGTCTTGCATATCCTAAATTTCCTGCACAGATGAGACTTCCTGAATTCCCTTGAGGGTGGAAATCATTCCCTCTTAGAATTCTCCTTCCATGATATCCATATCATCATCTGACTCAAGAATCTTCGTGCTTGTAGGGGAGTGATGATGATCATCTTCCAGTTGTACTGGCTCCATATCTTTTTCTAGAACTGGCAAAGGAAATCTGACTTGACCCCATGACTCTTCCTCCATGATCAATATCTCATCCACATTTCTGGATGTGGCTGAATGAAGGGCCTTGGATTTCTGCATCTTCTTAGCAAGTCCCTCATCTATTGCCTTCTTTTTGTTCTGCCTTGTAGAGTCATCTATCATTTCTTTTCTTTTCTTTGGGTTGGTAGTCTCGGTTAGTTCACCTCCCTGAGATGCACCGGCATTCAAAGAACTTCCTCACCCATCAAGTCAAATGTAAATTCCACATTCCTTTGTTGTAAAATTTTCACTTCTTGGTCTACCCACCATCCCAAATACTTGAACACATGCCTCATAAAAGTTGTTAAGTCACCAAGCTCAGGCTCAGACCATCTCACAAGAGGAAGCAATTTCCTTTCATCAAATCCTGACTACACGTACACTTCATCATCTTCAAGCTGATCATGTACATGGAAGAGCTCTGTTGTCTTGATCATATCCATCAACAGTCTTGACCATAGTCTTTTCCTCACGTCAAACTCATCTACAACATTTTCCCAAAAGTCTTCTAAGTCAACTATGTGTTTATATTTCCTCCTGTCCACAATTCCAATATGATGAAGTGGATCAAAGTCAACCCTAGACTTGTAAGAAGTGAATGGGTACCATTGTATTTCCAATCAAGCACTTTCTACTGCTTGCGTCGATGGACAAGATTCTAACATGTTTCCAATAAAGAGTGGAAAAGTGGTGGTTGCTTTCTATTTTGGCCTTTGAATATTTTGATATGTCTCTAGTTGCCTCAGAACCTCCAATAGAACCATTCTATTGGTGGGATAAATTGGTAGCCTGTAAGGGCTACTTGTGAATCCTTGAATTCTAATGGATGTGAATCTAGGAAACTGGATAAACTAGGATCCATTTATGTTGATTAAACTTTTGGCTTCATGGGTGAGTCTCTGATGCGTTCCTCCTTGAATTATTCTAGTGATATACATGAGAAAGGCATCATGTGCCCATCTAAAGTGTGATTTCTCACTTAACTACAACTGAGGATAGTAGTCATAGACCTTGAATTCTCCTTCACCATTACCAACAACACCTTTGCAAATTAGGCCAACATATTTGTAGGTTCTAGCAAGCAAATATATAACATAGGAACTCATGTGGAAGGTTTTGGTCCTCTCCAAGTTGATCAGATACTCGTGAAGGCTATCACTGATCATCCTTGACCAGTTTATCATTTTTACTCTGGAAGTTATTTCATCAATGAAATAGTACATCCAGGTTTCAAAGGGTGCACCCTGAGGATTTCCCACCATTTGGTTTAGCAGTAAAACAATGTCTTTGTACTCTTCCTTAAAATCAATTCTAGACAACTTCTTGGGCATGTTTTTGGCAGTGGGTCTAGGATTCACCAACCATGACTTGTTCATGTTTGATACACAGAGGTCTTGTTGATCTTCATAAAGTCTTCATGCATCATCCTTGGTTCGGTAAGATGTTTTGTGGTAGGTTGTGATTCTAAATGCTTCCTGTATAGCTAGCTCTCCCAAGTATGCCAGTACCCTTCTATTAGGTGCTTCAATATGTCTTTCTTGTGCATTATAATGCAATGCACATTCTACCATGAGTTCTGGACATTCTACTGTTGGCGGAAATCCTGTTGCCTGGACAATGCCATTCCGCATCATCTATCATGCAATTGGTGTAGGCAAGAATCCATCACTTCCATACATCCTCTTTTTAAAATCATCAAAATCTACATGACCGAGATTTGTGTCCACAATGTTTTTCCATTTAGAGTTGACCTTGGACTCTAGCTACGAACCCTTGTTGGAAAACTTCATTTGTATATTCCTCGAAGGTTCTCCCTTGGTTGTCATAAATCTTCAAAAATGCACAAAGAGAATATTAAAATTTTGAATTTAAATTTAGATTACTTGAGCCATTATTTCGAAAAAAACATTCCAGCCAACTGATAAATTAAATTTTGAGAATGATCATGTTGGAAATGAAAGAATTTATCCAATAGATAAATGAATTTTTTTCTAGAATAAGGTAGAGAATGTAAATCTGCCTGATATTCTATAAAAATAAAATGGAAAAAATTACTGTGTTGCTTGGATAAATTCGCCTTTCTTCCTTCTGCTTCAACTTCGTTACTTTCTTCAAAACTTTCTTCTTTCCTTAGACAAAATTACTTCTCACAACTTTGTTTTTGAAAGAGGAATGATTAAAAAATGAGAAGCAAACCCAATCATAAAGATGAGAAGTTTGGCCCATTTAGCAAAATTTACTTATTTCCATTTAATTTAGTTCAAATTTGGCTTGCACTCCTCTCTCGAATGGCAATTTTGATCTCCAGCACGAGTTTCAGGGAAAATTTCTAAGTCTGCCACCACTTCAGTGAAGTCCTTTTGTCTTTTTCCAAAATTCGAATTTCTTCTCTTTGGTGTTGGAAAATTAAAATAAAATTAAAGTTAAAATCTCCATGTGTTATTTTCCAACCTTTTATTTTAATTATTTTAATTATGGCATTTTATTTTTGATCCTAAGGCGAATTTGATTAAATTTTTCTAAGTCATTTCTTGTCTTTGCCTAAGGCGAATCTTTTTTCTCCTGTCAATTTTTCCATATTTTCTCATAATTTCCCAAGTCTTTGGAAAATTCCTTCAGTTTCTAGGTATGTCATTTGATATTTTAAAATTTCAATGTTTAGACTTAGGCAAAATTTTAATTTTCTCCATTTTCCCTAAGTATGGCGGACTTCATCAAGTGTTTGGACATGCCTTGTATGCCTTGGGCGGACTTGTCTAGGTGTTATGCCATGTATCTCTTTGGCTAGGGTGAACTTTGCATTGTGTTGTGCCATGTCTCTTTGAGTGGGGAAGACTTTCCACTATGTTATGACATTCCTCATGTTAAGTAGGGCAGACTTTGCTTAATCTCATGCCATAACACATTCTAGCTAGGGCGGACTTTCCACTATTTTGTGCCATGTCTTCTCTTGAGTTGGGCGGACTTGGCTTATGATCAAGGTATATCATGGACTTTGCTTAGAGTCAAGCCATGATATATTCTAAGTGGGGCGGACTTTTCCAAGTGTCAAGCCATTTCCAAGGGCAGACTTGGCTTATGATCAAGCCATCACAAGGGTGGACTTCCATTGTATTCATGACATTCCCTATGGCGGACTTTACCATTACTCATGTCATTGCCAAACTCTTCTTATAGTAGACTTGAAATATACTCTTGCCATCTCCTATTCAAGTTGGGGCATACTTTACCCATGCTTGTACCATGATCAATACTTGGGAGATTTTTAGGCCTTCATCTGGTTCATCATAAAATTTCACACTTTTTCCACTTCTGGGGTCTTCTGAAGATGACAATGTTGAAAACATGACCTTGGGCACTTTCCAAGAATAGAAACCTTCCCAAAATAGAAACTTTCCAAAAATAAATCCCTAAAAATAGAAGTCCAAAATAGGCTAAAACTGCCAAAAATAAAATCCCTAAAAAATAGGGGGCCAGAGTGAAAATCCCCAAAACGTAGGTGACTCAAACGACAGGTGATCCTCATCTTTCAGGCCTTCTAAGCATTTTGATGATGTTTGTGCACTGATTCGGGTTCAAATTCCTTACATGGCTCAGGTGACCCTTCAAAAACTCAAACTCTAAACTCCCAAACAGAGATCAAATGAAACTGAAGCGCAACGGCAAAGCCCTAAAAAGTAAACTACTAGGGTCCCCATTTGTAATGGGGTGATGTGTGATAATGTGTGATAAAGTCACAAGTTCCTCCATTGAGAGAGGGTGGGTAGAGGAAGCATCTTCTAGAGTATTTGTTGGGTAGAGGATAGTTGTGTGAGTGAGGGACTATTGCAAGGAGTACTTGTAATTGCAAAGGGACTTGAGAGTCTCTAAAATGATTTTGAAAAAGAAGACAAGATGGGTTATTGAAATACCTGGGAGAATGTTATTTTGGGAAGAGTATTGGGAAAAGGTGAGAGAAAATAAGTTCATTGTAGATTTCAAGAAGATAGAAGTGAGATTGGATGCCCTTGAGGAAAGCTTGGGAACGAAGAAGCAAGTTACAAAAGAGAAAAATCAGAGGTTTGACAAAGAGGACAACGAAAAGAATAATGTAGAAGTGGAATGTTGTAGCCCTATGATGGAAATAGCATGGAAAGAAAGTTGTGTGGGAGCAACCCACACAAATGAAGATGAAATAAAACAAGAAAAGAAGAAAGAAACAAGGAAAGAATGGAGAAAGAAAGAGGTAGCAATAGATGTCCATCTTGTTGAGGATAAAAAGGAAAAATAAAATGAAGTTGCAAGCATAAGAAAAGAAGTTGTAGCAGTAAAAACATAGGTATTATCTCCTTTTGAATTTCACAAAGAAATTATTAATGTTGATTTGTATGTAGAAGAGGTAAAGGAAATGAAGGAGAAGCAGAAAATAAAGAAGATGACATGTTGCTACAAATTGCAATAGTTGAAAGGGAGTGGATAACATTGACAATAGGTGAAGCAAGAATTACAGCTGACAAAGAGGTAAAGTTTCAATTTTCATAATTATTTGATAATAAAAATGAAGTTGATTCATATGAAAATGACATGGTTAATATGAATGGAGATGAGACTACCGAAATTGATGATGCACTAATAGGGAAAGAGGAGAAAATAAGAGTATTTGATGATTTTACAAAATTTAGTGATGTTGATGTCAAAGTTTATTTGTATTGTGATGAAATGGTGAAACAAAGAGAAACGGGAAAGATGGTTAGGAGCAGCAATAACATGTTTCACTATGAAAAACAACAAGTTATGATCAATTTTATTGACATAGAAGAAGATGATGAAGGAAGAAAATGTGAGAAAGAAGTGCAAATAGAATTCTTTGATTTCTATGAATTTGCCAATGTTAATTTGTATGTAGGTGTTGATAATGAAGAAGTAGAGTGGAAAGAAGAATCTTGGTATAGCAAGATGAATTACATGAGAGGAAGAAAGAGAGGAAAGATGAAGGAAGGGAGAGGCAGGAAGGTTCTAAACAAGGAGAAGAAGAAAAATCAAGTAGATAAGGAAGAGAGGTGGATGATGAACAAACACAAGATCTTCAAATGTTCATGTAAATCCAATGCCTAGGTTGGGATATTAATTTTTTATTTCTCATGTAACTCCTTGGATTAGATAAAAAGAAAGATTTTAAAAGTTTGTGAGGGTGGAGGTGTCAAAAAGAGGGAGTTGATAACAATTTTGGAAAATATTTTTAATTTTTCTTAGCAAAAATATTGAAGAGGACAAGTTGCATGAATTACCATGCCAGAATGGAGGCAGAGGTTTGAATGACATTTCATGGTAGAGTAAGATGGTCAAAAGTCGTAACTAAGAGGACCAATATTAGAAAAATAGGCATAACTTTCTCATACTGTAGTGAAATGGAAAAATTTAAAATGTTTTGGAAAGATGGTAAGGATGCGCACAAAACCCCTAAATTATTTTAGAAGATACATTGGAATGAGGGAGCAATGATAAGAAGAAAGTGATGGGTTTGTCATGAAACTTTGCATATTTGTTCTTAATCTTTCATGTAGATGATTTTTATTACAAATGGAGCTTATATGGAGGACTAAATGTGTGCCTTTTCATGATTTTTGTTGGTGATAAAAAATATTTGCAACAGATTTGAAATATTCATTCATGGGCTTTTGTTAATGAAGATTTTGAGTTCCCTGCTTGTAGCTTGCCAGTAGCTTTGAAGACTGAATATGAGATAGATGACTTGCATAAATCTTGTTGATGTTTACATGAGTTTTTTAATGTTATTTAAGTGGTTTTTTGTATGGTTTTAATTAGGTGAATGTGCACAAATCTGTAGTTTGAGAATTTGGATTGATTAGGCTGCAAGATTGGGTGGCCTAATAAGGTTCCCTGGTCTTGATTGCATCACCAACGTATTAATGTAACCATCTCTCTAAAGAAAGATGTGGAACATTTTAGTGTGGATATCCTAAAGAATTTTGGTAAGTACCCTTGCTTTGACATAAAGAACTACATATTCTTTTCATAATGTGTTCCCTAGCATTGCCTAACAACATATACTCACACCTATACACACGTGCATATAAAGATATGTTTGGGTTAGAGTGACAGGCAAGTGGGGTGCGGTTATATGAAGATGGTATATTTTAGGTAGTAATATTCTCTTGCATTTTAATTATGTAAATTTTCATCCTATCTAAATGTGAATGTAAATGGTCTTTTATTTTCATTTTCTTGTTTGCACCATTACAATAAAATTGAATCTTTGAAAAAACCAACTTTATACATGTGATGAGTTATGGGTATGCAACACCCAGTGCTAACTCAAAAAAATGTGTACCTAGTTACTGGGGTATGGAAGGTGTAAGGATATAGGGGTGTGGTAGGTGTGCAACTCTAAAACTTGAATACACTATAGGTTGGAAACAAATATAATGTCAACTTGGATATGTAGTAACATGTATTGAAACAAGTCGTAATATAGTTTCAAACAAAACATCACCAGGAATGCTAGTAAAACTTAAAAATAAGTAAATATATTCACTTATTTTCCTTTTCATTTTAATTTTTGATTGATAATATAATGTGTTTTGTAATGGAATGCACTTGGGATTCTGGGTAATTGCACTAAATCTACCAAGGTGCATTAGGTATTGGTGCAGGAGCACCAAGCTTGAATTTTACAAAGAAAGTCAAATGTTAGGTTTTAGGTGGTTTTGTGTCATTTTATGTTTAATAAGGTTGATTTAAACTATTTAAATGTATTCAAGTTGGTTTGGGGTCATTTGAGTCAAAAAATATAAAAAATACAAAATGTGTAAAAGTTGTCAAGGCAAAAATGCTGAAAAGTGCAAATTAGAGAGTTTAAAGGTTATTTAGTGAAAATGAAGTTAAAAAGTCAGTTATTCTCGGTTGGGAAGGTTCAATATGTCTTTAAAAACATTTATCCACGTTTGTAATGAAGGTTGGAGGCATCTGGAGAGAAATTTCAATAAAAGAACAATTGTGTTTTCCAGATTTTGCATATTTTTCACTGTTTTCAGGCCTGGTACAGAATTGTACGGAATTCCTTTTGAAAATTTCTTATATGGGTGAATAGATAAATGAATTATCTTTCCAATGCTTCTGGTTTGAGTGAAAAATATTGAGTTTTGCACATTTTACAAACGTTTTACTAAAACTGCCTGTGTATCTTTTGTATAAGGTTTTGAGGGCACCTAAAATGTGAAAAAGGTCCATTCCACCTTCTGTAGTTGATGTATCTCGGTGGAATGGACCAAAATATGTATTCTTAGGTGTGTAGGGTTCTAATTTATGCAGGTGTGTTCATTTGAGTGTCAAGGTGTGATGCCCTAGGTGGAAAAGTGTGAATTTCCATTGCAAGATGATGGCTCAAAGAAGGAATATGATGGTGCAGCATTGGTAGAGGATGTGGGTGAGTTTCTGGAGAATTTTTAAGTGTATTGGAAGGTGTTTGAACAGTTGGTAAGAGTTTTAGAAGCCTGGAGTATACCTTTTCAATAAACCCCTAAGAAACGTGCTGAAAAATGAGGGTTTTTGTGGGTGTCTTGTTGCAAGGTGATTCTCAATATGAAAGTTGTGGATTTAATATTTTTTGTGCATTTTAATTGCTTCCCCAAGGTTTCATAAGGTTTGGTGGAGTTTAGAGTGTACCTTCTTTGTAAAAATGGCCTAATTGGGGGCCTAAAACTGTGAAATTCTTGATTTTGAAATCTTTGATCCAAAAGAGTAATATCTGAGTTTTTGATATGATGAATGAATCTGAAATGGGTGCTTGATTCTATGTTTTATTTCTTTGGTGTTTTGGAAGGATTTGGTCTAAAGACTAAAAAAACAGTTTCCCTGTACTACAAGGAATGCTAGTGGTAGAAGGTGAGTTTTGAAGGTTGTGAAGAATCTAACTTTGAGATTGCTTTTAAATGGATAAATTGTCATCATTGGAATGTTTAGAAACTTCTTCAGGGCCTTGGTGGAGGGTTGGTGTTGTTTTGCAAATTTGAAGGGTTGAGACCCTTGAGGGTGAGTTGATGCTTGGCAAATTGAAAGTGTTTTCAAGAATGGTTCATTGTTTTTGATATTGACATTAGTTTGTTGAGAGTTATTATCCACCTAGGCCTCTGATTAGGTATGACTTATTTGTACCACATTTGAACACTTGGTGTGGGTAATGTTGATGTTATTGCAGCTTCGGGCTTCATACTTCCTTAATTATTTGTGATTATTTAATGGAAACATATCTCTAAGATGGCCGACCTCCTTTGTAATTATTATTTATTATTTGTAACTATTTTTATGGTGGCCGACCTTGTCCTTGAAAAGGTACGACCCCTCTAAGCAACATGTATATATAGGTCACTTTCTCTCATTTGTGTATCAAGCAAGTTCGATTATTCCTTCTATCAAGAGCAGATCCTTCCTTCTAGTGCAAATTTCTTTGAAGGCAGATTGTGAATCTTTACAAGTGCAGATTTGTGTTTAAGGAAGGGCAGACTGTTATCTGTTGTTACAGCCATTGCTGGTGCTGAATATTGGCCTTGTGTGTGGCCACATTGTAAAGTGTATTGTTGCCATTACATGTATATAAGAGATATATATTTGTTGCTGGGTTTTTTCTCCCTCAAGAGGAGGGTTTTCCCAGGGTATCTGCTGTGTTATTGTGTCTGATTTTTGAATTAAATTTCTGTGTCATTAATCTGATCATAAAACTAACATGGTATCAGAGCGGGTTGATGCAAGATCTGATCAGATGCAGATTTAAAGTGACAAAGGTATAAGCTGTTTTTGTCTTTAAATATAGTGAGTGCCAGATGCTAAGCGAATTTAATCTGGACTTCATTCATATTATCACAAATATTGGAAAAATTATCGGGTGTCTTTGAGAGTTGAAGGAGCAGCATCACCTAGCTGTGATCAGGCATTTTTGTGTATCATTCTCAGACGACATTCTACAAGGGTCGATGTTCGCATAGCTTTCCATCTCAGGGTCGCATACCATCTTCTGTCTATTCGTCTTGAAGGAATCTGTAGTAATTCAATTCAGACGGGCTAATGATCAGATTGATCGGCTGACAGCATCGAAAGCCACTGTCGGGAGCAGATATGTCTTGACATACATATCATGGAGTGCTTTGAAGTTTACGATATCAGGACCTTGAGTGTTAGAGATGGCAACATATTTATATGCTACATTGCTGTCAAGGTTGAAGCTATGAAGAACTTTGCCGACAATCCCTAATCCGCAAATTCATTGTGCTATTGTGATGCGCTTATCATTAAAGAGTTGTCGGGGAGAAGTCATTTCCGTCGATTCAAGGATTTCGTGCTGTGATCATTTGAATTCTCTCAAGAAATCGAGGCTTTAGAGAACTTCCGACTTTGCAAGTGATATATGAGATGGTGTAAGCAGTTCTTGCCAGTCAAGATTATTGAAGTCATGCTGGGAGCGGTTGAACTCCAGGTTCCTCTAATATCGTATTGCATTTGATTACATTATAAATTGTATTTGCTGAGTCATTTACTAAAATTAGCACTGTGTCCTCTTTTTATAAGTTGATGTCTTAACAACATCCGTAATATTGCAGTTTGTATTAAGTCTGCATATAGGTATTGGCACTGCATTGAGATTGCTGTAATAGTCTGATGCTAGTTGGAAAACTTGTATTTAGAGTATGCAAATCAAATATCCATATAGCCGTCATTGCTTGGTATCAAATAGAGATAGAATATCCTAATCTCATTGTAATCCACTAAACACCAGAAAGTATACAGTGGTCGTTGTTCTTTCTGTAGTGTGAACTGCAATACGGTAAAGTGGAGTGCGCATCTAAGTCCGTAAAATCCCATTAGAGATCAAGACTCCGAAAGGCTGAAATAAAGAAGTGGACCTTGTTAAAGATGAGCTAATTCCATAAGGAGATGGGATGTTCTGTGTAGTTCGATGTTATGAGGCCCTCATTTGCATAATCCTCAGAATCACTGCTCTATATACAAAGTGGAGTTAATGGAGTCAGTTCAAGCCGTGAAGGTTGTGCTGATCTGAGCGCAAGAGAAGCAAATCGTACTATGTTCAGTAGTTGCGTCCATTAGAATATTTAAATAGATAAGTATTCTTTGTTTGCTGAGTTATATCATTTAGTTGGATCTTGTAATTAGTAAAGAGAGATAGTGGTTTCTCTTGAATTGTGTTCACTAGCATAAGATTTTTAGAAGATTTCATTTATTGCATGCTAGTTGTGAAGATTTCTGAGTGCGACTCTGAAATAAAAAGAGAATTGTAATTTTGATGGTATCATTCTCTAATACATGAACTGTGATCAAGCCTTGAACTCTTGGAAAGAGTTGGTTCTACATGCTAACTGCATATTGCATTCAAGAAATCTATAGTTGTGCAGATTGTTTTTTGTTGTGCTGAGTTTGGCACTCTTGAGAGGAGTAAAAGATGGAAGAAAGAGTTATATCAAAATTAAATAAAGATAAGTTTCTTTATCCCTTCATTATGATCTTTTGATATATTTCTCTTATAGGTTGATTTATTTATGTTTTAATATTGCTCATAAATTATTATGTATTTATGCTATAACCTGAGATAGTAAACCTTGTATGATTCTAGCCTTGATATTTCTTTGGATAATTATAAACTGTTAGTAATCTCTCTCTAAAATGCTTTCAGGGCGAATCTAGGAGCAAGAAGGTGATGAGAGATTGTTTAGTGATGAAAAGCTTGAAGCATCTTGTGAGGAAGTCATGCCGACCAAAGAAATGATCAAGCGTGAAGTCACAACTTGCAGCCATGAGATTGAGTTGGTGGCTAGAGGGAGTTCACTTCCAGAAGACTTCTTTGCAATCTCTGAAGCAGGGATCAAGAGGGAGCTTTGTAACTCACTGAGAAGAAGTGAAGATTACTGTATTGCAAGGCTAGGTGCTAAACCCTTAGAGGATCCCTTCAGCTGCTGAGATCATTATTGCTCAAAACTGTCATTCTGGATTTGTCATTGGCAGCTCCGCAAACCTATTCAGAATAGAGTGATCTGCAATGAGGTCGAGGAGGTCAACCTTGAACTCTCTATAGTACCAGAGGTGTGCACTGGAAAACATTTATCTAAGGCAAGCATTGCAGGCAATCTTGGACGATGAGGTCAGAAGGTTGATGCAAGTACTTAAAGATTCAGAGGGAGCCAACTATTGATATTTTGAAGAGATTTGGTATGATGGATTGCAAATCCATGTCTACACCTATGGAAACCAACCTACACAAGTTGAAGGAGGTTGCAGCTAGTTCAGACCTGGTGGATCCCATGATGTACAGGCACTTGATTGGATCCTTGATGTATCTAGTTAACACTAGACCTGAAATCTGCTATGCAGTAAGTGCACTTAGTCAGTTCATGTCTGAACCGAGGCAGGTACATCTTGTTGCAGCGAAACATGTCCTGAGATACTTGCGTGGGATAGTTGGATATGGGCTGAGATATTCTTCAGGTGTGATCCTGGAGCTGCATGGTTATACATATTTTGTTTCAACAGGTTGTGTTGCTGATCAGAAGAGCACCTCTAGATGTTATTTCAGTTTAGGGTCTGTGATGATCCCCTGATGTGGTAGGAAGTAGTCTTCAGTGGCACTGAGTACCATAGAGGTCATGTACATTGCAGCATGTGTGGCAGTTTGAGAAGCAGTATGGCTTTGAAAGCTCCTTGTAGGATTGGTTGGACAATCGTTGGAGCCGACTGTCATCCATTGTGTTAATTAAGCTATGTGGAGCCTTTTGTCAATATAGTGTTTCATGACAAAACTAAACATGTTATTGAGGAAAGCATTTCAATTGAGGTATATCAACACTGATGAGTAGACGACAGACATTCTCACCAAGCCTCTCTCCAGGATAAAGTTTGTGTACTTTTGAGATAAGCTTGGTATGGTGGAGAATACAACCTTAACTGAGAAGGAGTCTCAGTATCAGTGATCCTCATTAATGAATTCTTCTCTGTGAGAGAAGTTTGAGGTGAAATCCCTTGATTAATGAGTTCTTCTCTGTGAGAGAAGTTCGAGGTGAAGTCCCTTGATTAATGAGTTCTTCTCTGTGAGAGAAGTTCGAGGTGAAATCCCTTGATAAATGAGTTCTTCTCTGTAAGAGAAGTTCGAGGTGAAATCCCTTGATTCCACCCTTTGCGAGAGCCATGGTGGATGTCATGTGTGTGACTCCATGATAGCATCACGTGAGAGAGTCTGTGATGATTCCTCTTGTACTTGTGTTTTCACCCTTTGGGAGAGCCATGGTGAAAGTCATGTTGAGGTGACAACATCACGCAAGTGATGAACACTTGTACATACCATACATGGTTGTAGCCATTATGGTTGATATCATGATAAGGTGATATCTGATATCACATTGAGGTGATATCGTTTCTTTTCCACATATGGTTGTAGCCATTGTGGTTGGCATCACGATGAGGTGACGTGTCTTGTACAGCAAGAAGTATTCCTCCCTAGCTAAGAGGGAGTGTTGATGTTATTGCAACTTCGGGCTTCATACTTCCTTATTTATTTGTGATTATTTAATGGCAACATATCTCTAAGATGGCCGACCTCCTTTGTAATTATTATTTATTATTTGTAACTATTTTTATGGTGGCCAACCTTGTCCTTGAAAAGGTGCGACCCCTCTAAGCAACATGTGTATATAGGTCACTTTCTCTCATTTGGGTATCAAGCAAGTTCAATTATTCCTTCTATCAAGAGTAGATCCTTCCTTCTAGTGCAAATTTCTTTGAAGGAAGATTGTGAATCTTTACAAGTGCAGATTTGTGTTTAAGGAAGGGAAAACTATTATCCATTGTTACAGCCATTGCTGGTGCTGAATATTGGCCTTGTGTGTGCCACATTGTAAAGTGTATTGTTGCCATTACATGTATATAAGAGATATATATTTGTTGCTAGGTTTTTTCTCCCTCAAGAGGAGGGTTTTCCAGGGTATCTGCTGTGTTATTGTGTCTGATTTTTGAATTAAATTTCTGTGTCATTAATCTGATCATAAAACTAACAAGTACATCTCAAGTATTCCCCAATTTTAGTTTTGTAAGCATATCTTGAAAATATTTGCTGAAGGCTAAAATGATAAGATAAGAATGCATTCTAGTATCTTTATTTCCTATAACCTTTTAATTAAATTTGTATTGGAAACAAAATGTTCCACATCATTTTATTTTATTTATGATTAAGTTTGATATGATCATAGAGACCATGGTCCTTAGATAGGGGCAATGGATGCAAAATATTTGTGCCCTACATTGGTTGCAATATTGTGGAGAGATATTTTGTCTCCATCACATGTTAAGGTCATGATATGGAGACCAAATGTTCCCAAAAATATTGGCATGACATCATGAAATGGGTAAAGGTTTGTCAACTTATTTTTGGAAGTTATTTACTTTTCTAAAATTATGTTTATGAGTTTGAGTTCTAAATTTCTTTAGATTATAAGAGAGTATTTCTAAGAGTTTTCTTCTAGGACTTTATGAGTTGCTATACAAAATATTTATTAACAAATTGTTTTGACCTGTGAAAGATTTGGTGGTTATTTGTAAATACTAAAATATGTTATAGATGTACCTAGATTACCACCCACTTTGATGGATTTTGTCTCATTTCTGGTCATAGGAAAACATAACGTTAATATGAAAGTTTGTTGGAGATAATGTTACCCATGAAACTAGGGAATTTTGATTTCAAGGCTTCTCATGAGGTGAGCAATATGTTTCTTCCCTTGATATTGATAGAGGTAGTGATGATATTTATGATGTTTGTAAATGGTATGAGAATTACTCCTTGATAGAATTTTTTCAAATGTAACCATTTTTAAATCATGTTTTATAGGTCAATCAAATACAATTGGAAGACCCAAGATATTAAGCACCAAGGTGTTAGGAAATATGACATGGAATTTTCTCATGACCTTTGAGAACTATTATAAAAACCAATGAAACACAAAATATTATTATTCTATAGATATTAAGATACTAATTAAAATAAGGTTCATCTCCTTATCTAGAGTTTGGAGGATGACACTGAATAAACATGAAAAAGGATAAACATGAAATGACTCACCCTAAATGCTAAAAATAACAAACTAAAACTAGTAAACTCACTTAAGTCACTAAGTGGACCTTATTATAAAAGTAAGTCTTATATTCTAATAATCATTTAATATATTTTAATACAAAATTAAAAGAAACCTAAGTAGACTTAAGCTAGGTGTGAATAAGTCAATCCTAGAAAGGCGATTAGCTAACTAGGTATGATAATGACTCTATTTACACAAATATTCCATTAAGTGCAACTTAGGGAGAATGTATGCACTAATGATGAATTTCAGATACCAGGCCATGTTAGGCACTCATCTACAAATATCTCATAAAGTGGAGTAAAAAAGAAAAAAAACCCTCTCCAAAAGAGAATTGATACAATGAAATGAAATGTACAAGTAAGAAGTGATAGATGAACTCATGATGACTCCCTAAGGACTACTTCCATCACATAAGTATAAGAAATGTTCCCCCATAGGAGAGAAAGAGAGGCTATGGAGCTCCCATAAGATCACAAAACCTGTAGTGTCAAGTGATGCTTAGAGAAGAATGCAAAATGTGACCCCTAAATTTCAAACAACATTTCTTCCTTATGGAATAAAATGAACTACAAATAGGTGCATGACATCTTGGCATGTGAGAGGAACAAAAATCTCTGAATGATGCAAAAAAATTTAAATACTGTAATCTTTGATCAAATGCTCCATGTGAAGGTTGATGTAGAACAAAAACCAAAGATGTAGATGGGTTAACAACAATGTTGATGTGATTGTCATCAAAGGTGCCTGACAACTCTGTAAAATTGGATTCACTAAACAAGTATCATGCATTCCATTTAAGTAAGCATCCCATTCAAGTGTAGTGGAAACACAACTGCAAATATCTTGCTATCCTAAAACATTACAAACCAATGTTGTAGGAACACTCAATATTGAAGAAATAGAATATGTAGGAGATGTGGTATCAATGTAAGGTGAAGGAATCGATGAGGAGGATAGAACTCCAAGGTTCAAATAACCAAACTATATACCCTTATGCATGTTGAAGGTATTAGTGTCATCTATACTCAAACCATCATCAAAGTCAACAAAACCAAAGGAAGAAAAGGAATATAATTTGGAATCACGATTAGCATGACGCATGATAATGATGTCTTTAATCTGCAAATATTTGATGATCACACAATGTGATGTGAACTCAATTTTTTCTTGTGTCACTATGTGTAATCTGATAAATGGAAAGGAGATTATTGGATAAGGAAGGTACATAATGTTGAAGTTCATAGCAGCTTCAGGCGAATCCTTCTAGCCTAGATCGCATGGAGATAATAATTAAATGCTAGCCATCAGCTATTTAATTATTATATACAACTTGATAAAGAGACATATACATTGATTATTATATTTTAATTATTTGCATTTGCACAAGTTAATGAAGAGGTGCGAATTGATTATGAGGCCGACCTCATTCCTCCTTGGGATGTGATTTATCTAAGAGGCTCGATTCTTTATGCAGATGACTTATATCTCATTGGATGCGTCTCTTTGTAAAGCCGACTTACTTTGGAAGGTGGCATCTCTTCATATGATATTTATATTCGATGAGTTTCTCTCATTCATCATCCATTCTACATTGTTTTATCTTCAAGTTCTTCAAGTGCGAATTTGTGCAAAGAGCAGATTGTGATATGAGTAAAAGGCAGAGATAATTATTGGTAGTTTATATTACTCAGTTCTATATTGCATCAAATTGTGATGTTGTGTATTGGCCTTCTTATTGGCCTATTGTAAAGGAGATTCATTTATTGATTCAATAATATAAAAGATATTATTGGTTGGGTTTTTCTCCCTCAAGAGGAGGGTTTTCCCAGGGTATCTGTTGTGTATTGTGTTGTTTTTTTTAATTAATTTTTGTGTTGTTTTTTAATTAATTAATTTCAGAGTGGGTTTGAGAAGATCGTGATCAGATTTGATACTATAGTGATGCTCCATTCTCTTTGTCTTAATCCTTTGTATATCTCCACCTCAATCAAGATGGTGAACGGATTAAAGATCGAGGATAGACTAAAGGGAGCATCCAACTATACATCATGGAGGTTTAGGATAATGCTCACCTTAGAAGAGAATGATTTGGCTGAGTTTGTGGAGACAAAAGTTCCCGAACCTGAAGAGGAAGAAGAGAAGTTGCAATGGAGGAAGAAAGACATCAAGGCAAAGATGTTGTTGGTTGATTCTGTCAAAGACCATATTGTTCTGATTGTCTCCAAGTTGAAGACTACAAGGAAGATGTTCAAGACATTAGAGGAGATGTACAAAATCAACAACACTAGTCGGGAACTTGCACTGAAGCAACAACTTCACCATGTGAAGATGGCAAAAGGAGAAACAGTGATTGCCTACTTCATGAGGATTTTAGAATTGAGAGATCAACTCTCTACAATTGGTCATGTGGTCGATGATAAAGACTTGACGATGCTTGCTCTCAACGGTTTGCCATTATCATGGGAGTCCTACATTCAAGGAATTAGTGCAAGATCCAAACTTCCGAAGTTCGATCGCTTGAGGGCCGATTGCATTCAAGAAGAGTCAAGATTGGTGGCTAGAGGCGTTGGTCAAAGTTCATCTAATGAAGATATTCATGTTCTCGCCTCCCAAGCTTCGAAGAAGGGAGAAGATGGAAAGAAAGGATTCTTCAAGAGGAATCGAGATAAAGGAAATGATGGTGCTCCCCCTTCCAAGAAAAAGAGAGATTTGTCCAAGATCCAATGCTTTAGGTGTGATAAGTTTGGCCACTTCGCTAAGCACTATCCAACTAGACCTAAGCAACAAGCCACCGTTGCAGATGTTGATGATGCTTCTTCGCAAAAGGACTCAAGTGAATATTTGTTCTACTCGGCATTGTCAAGTAGTGTACCTACTGACACCAACACTTGGCTGATCGACAATGGTGCTTCTAGACACATCACTGGTTTTAAGGAGCACTTATCAAGCTTGGTGGAGAGAGATTCTTCCGAACAAGTCATCATTGGAGATGATGCTAGCTACTCCGTAAAAGGGATTGGAACCTCTACACTTCATTTGGATTCGGGCATCACACTTCAGTTAAGCAATGTCCTTTTATGTTCTAGGAATCAAACGCAATCTCATTTCAATTTCAGCCTTAGAAGATAAAGGATATCAAGTTGCCTTCTCCAAAGGCAAAGTACTTGTGTGGATGGAGAATTCTAGCTTCAAGGATGCTCAAGTAATTGGAGTTAGACATGAAAGTCTTTACAGGCTTTGCACGCGTCCTCTACAAGCATTGGTCCATGATTCTTCAAGTCTATGTGATCTTTGGCATCGGAGATTGGCTCACCTACACTTCGAGCCTTACCTATCATGGAGAAGATGGTGTTGGGTCTTCCTAAGTTCAATCAGGAGCATGAAGGAACTTGCAAAGGTTGTGCATTAGGTAAGAATATAAAAGCTCCTTTCCATAGTAGAGAAAATAGATCTAAGTGCATTTTAGACCTTATTCATTCTGATTTATGTGGACCTATGTCTGTTCCGTCTTCGAGTGGATTCTTGTATTATGTTTTGTTTATTGATGACCACTCTAGAAAGACTTGGATTTATTTTTTGAAAACTAAAGAGTCTGAGGAAGTGTTAGGAAGGTTTAAGGAGTTCAAAGCCTTGGTAGAGAATCTTTCTGGTAAAAGAATCAAGGTCCTCAGATTAGATAATGGTGGAGAATACACCTCTGGCAGCTTTAGGGATTTTTGTATTGATGCAAGGATTAAGAGGGAGTTCTGTGTCCCCTATAATCCTCAACAGAATGGTGTTGCAGAAAGAAAGAACAGACGATCGTGGAAGCAGCAAAGGCCATGATCCATGACCAAGATTTGCAAACTTTTTTATGGGTAGAAGCTTGCATTTACTATATGTTCGTAAATGTTCCTCATAAGGTCTTGAGAATATGACTCCGGAAGAAGCCTTTACAGGAAAGAAGCCCGAAGTCAGTCATTTGAGGATCTTTGGATGTCCTGTCTATGTTCATGTTCCGAAGGAAAAGAGAACAAAGTTGGAGCCTTCCGGCAAGAAGGGAATATTTGTTGGCTACAAAGGAGACATAAAAGCCCATGTGATATACATTCCAGACAAAGCGATCAGATCAAAGAGGGATGTCACATTTGAGGAAGATGTTGCATTCAGAGATCCAGGGGCATTCATATGGAGATCGATAATGAAGCGTCTCCTCAAGATATGGAAGTTGACCAAACTCTGGGGATTCAGAGGGAGACTTCAAAACCAAAATAAGATATTGATCCTGTTGAACCCTTGGAACCTACTAATGGGCCTACTAACATTGTTATTGGGAGAAAGAGACCTCTATGGGCCAGGCGTACTATGCAAGAGGCTGAAAGTTTTGCAGCTCCTAGAGGCACATTCAGAGAAAGTAAAAGGCCACATAAGTTCTCCAATTATGTTGCCTTAATGAGTTAGATTATTGAATCCGAGCCTACCTGTGTTGAGGAAGCATCTTGTCATCAGGTTTGGAAAGATGTTATGACAGAGGAGTATCAATCAATTCTTAAGAATGATGTTTGGGATATTGTTCCTAGACTCGAGGGAAAGTCTATGGTATCTTCTAAATGGCTATTCAAGATTAAGCATGTTG
>VDFB02045301.1:0-22019 GCA_007258455.2 Sequoia sempervirens | reverse complement strand
CTAGAGAACAAACTCTGTATTATGAGCAAAAAGTTGGGAATGTGGACACTAGATGGAAATTGCTATGAATAATGGCTCTCAAGTTGTCTTCCAAGGGATTTTTCTCAGTTCTCTTTACAAAGTCTTCAAGATCATGTTGACCAACTTCAGTGTCTTTGATTTCATCCACCTTGAAGATCACCACAATAGGCAGAAAGACACCCTAGTATTTATATTTCATTTTTCCCCCTTTCTTAAAAGATGATGGAGGCTTCTTTGTTGTCATCTAGAAGCACCAGGATCAAAGGATATCACCTTCAGGTCTCTTAACAAGATTTTGAGAGAAACTGCAAGAATGGTGAATCAACAAATGTCAGAAGAAAATGCAGCGTTGGGAAGCATGAGGCAAGTAGGAAAAATGGAGCAAGTGTGAATGAGCTATTTTGCACAGAAAATGGAGCATGGGTGAAGAAACGAGGCTCAAAGCGCAAGCAGAGTGATTTTAGAGCGTTAGGGGAAAAACTACTTTTTGTGTAGGGGCGTTGAAAATCAACGCTCCTACATCTTGAGGTGATAGTTTACATGTAAGGGCGCTAATTTTCAGCGCTCCTACATGTGTTGGCACTTTGATAAATCAAAGTGTTGGGGCGTTGAAAATCAATGCCCCTACATTTATGAGAAGTTCCTTGTGAAACAAGTGTTGAAGCGCTAAATTTTAGTGCTTGAGCATGTATGAGGAAGGTTTGTAGTTTATATTCGGGTGTTGATTTTTAGCGCTCGATCATGTCTTGCATCCCTTTGGAGTTGAATGTACAAGTGGGATATTTCACCACTTCGACATATGAGGTCAAATGCACTCCATGTAGGAGCGGTGCTTTTCACAGCTCCTACATTTGGAGTTTGTGAAAAATCACTTGAGTGCAAAGGTGGACAAAAACACCGCTATGACATTTGATGTTTTAGGGAAGACCTTCGTGTAATGGCGGTTAATTTCATCGCCTGAACAAGCAATCAAGAGATAGACTCAAATGTTCGAGTGGTTAATTTCAACGCTCGAACATTTCAAAATGAGAAGAGGAATGATCTTAGTATATGAAGTGTTCATCGTTTGTAAAAACCATGGAAAAAATTTAAAACACTTTGACAATAAGGGAAAACTAGACAAAGATTAGGGGAAAAGATGTTTAAAGAAATGTGTGTGTTTTTTACAAACCCAGGGCACAAAAGAAAAGAAGAATGTAGAAAAGATTAAGAAAACATAGGGTACGATTTGTAAAGAGGAATGGTGAACTAGAAAAATGAAGAGATTCTAACCTAAACACATAAAACTTAAAGGAAATGGTCAAAAAAGAAACCAAAGAGCTTTAAAAGCTAATAGAAAGAAGAAAAATGATGAAGGAGAAGAAGCAATGACATACCAGTGAAAGACACGGAGCCCTACTTTAGATGCTTGAAAAAATCTCAGACACCGATTCACTTTGAGCTTGGAGAATGCCCAGTACGTAGTGGAGAAGGTGAATGAAGATTAGAATGAAGAGGATTAGCTAAAAATCACTTTGAAAGACGAACGGGGGGGAACACTCAAACAAACTATTTGAGGTTTTGAACTGTGCATCAGGGTGAATTAAAATTTGCTTCGTTTTGCGTGCATGAAGTACATGAAAATATGAAATGGAGAAGTTTTGTAGGGGGTTATCTTGTGAATTTGGCGTAATTGGATTCAAGGATAACACCGCCATAGGAAAAGCATTGAGGCATTTCCTAGCTTGCATATACCTTGTTGTGAACCTTAGTCTTGGAAACTTGTTAGGATTGAGACTGGTCCATAGTGACCAAATCAAATTTGTTTGGACTTCGACCCTTTCATCATTTTTGTCCTCTTGTCATCTAGATTGGCCGTCAACTCACAAGCTTAGCTTGAGACCACCTTTGTCAAACCTTGTCATTTAGTCATCATCGTTAAAGTCTTGATAAACCAGATTTGTAACCTTGGTTGCCTTAGTTTGGTTAAGCAACCTTGCTTTGGGTTTACCATAGGGTATTTAGTAGTCATACTTTTAGTCACCTCTTTAGGTCATATTGCCATTTTCACCAACCATCTCTTGCATTTCATTTGGAATACCTTAGACATCATTCTTAGGCATCATCCTTAGACATTTATATCCCAAAAATCCAAAACAAATAGACACCTTGCATAGACATTTCCATAGCTTGGATCTCATTGTGACTCTATCTTATTGACATCTTGATACCTTGTCACTTTGAATTCATAATTTGGTATATCCTTTCATCTTGCATAACCTTGGTCATCCTTAGGCATACCTTTGCATAATCACCTTAGACATCCACCACATCGTCCTCACATATCCTTTCCCTTTTGCAAATCTTATATGGGTGAAACTAGGTCGCAAAGGAAAAGAAAAGATATGGCTTTCCCACAAGACAATGAATTTATTAACCCATTTGCAAATTCTACACAAGGGGCACCTAGACAATTCAAATCCTTATTAGAGAGATTTGCGACTAGAGACCAAAAAGGAAGCATTGTTGTAGAAGAACTAGAGGCTACTGCCCAAGAGGCTAAATTTGCCTCTTTTGTGGATGAATTCTTGGCACATGAGCCTCAACATTACCTAGCTAAACTATTACCAGAAGGTGCCACATTACCCCTTAGTTTTGATGTCAATACACTATGGGGATCATCCACATCCATCAGCCAAAGTCAAGGAAACAACACAACTATCTCTAGTGGATTTGTCCCACAAGTTAGTACATCCATGCCATTAGGAGGAACTACAAAATATGCAACAATATTTCACACCTACTTATTTGGAACATAAGGCAGTATACATGGTAGTACATAAGGCATGACACAAGGAATGACCTTTGGCACAACACAACCCATGACATTTACCATAGGGACATCATCCTCAAGTCCATTTGACACAAGTAAGAAGCCTAAAGTTATCAACACAACAAATGCCATACTAAATATAGGGGCTTCTCAACACACCATCATGTCACAATCAATGCATATTCCTCAAAGACATATCCAGAATCCCATTCCGCAAAACACATAGATTGGAAATGAAGTACCCATCATGCAATATGGAAACCAAGGATCTTTTCCCTAATATGGCAACCAAAATCCACTTGGTCAAACTTTTACAAGCTCATGGAATATACCATCCAATTCACTTCAAAACACTCATATCCCAACACCAAACCAAAACATACCAAAACAAAATCCGTCATACATATACATGTCCCAAGAACAAAACCAAAATCCGTCACTAACACATATACCTAATCAAAACTCATCCCACAACATGGACTCCAAAATACCAACATGAGCTTGCAAAATACACAAGATCCATCATTGAAAAATGTGGACATCTTACAAACTCAAATGTTGGCCTTGCAACAACAATTGGAAAGTATGCAAATGTCAAACAAAAAGACTTACACTACTCAAGTCTTATGTCCTTTTCCTTTTGACAAAAGTTTATACATGCCACCCTTCCCACATGGCTATGTTGTACCAACCTTGCACAAGTACAAAGGGAGGGGTAATCCACTTGAACACATAAGAGAATTTTTCACGACATGTACGAACATTGCATACAATCCCACCTACCTAATGAGACTTTTCCCAAGAAGTCTTACAGGCATAACACTTGAGTGGTTCTCACGATTATTGGTTGGCATAAAACATGGGGAGAAGTAGCAAACAAGTTTTTGGAACACTTCACATTTAACATTGACAACAAAATCATCATTTCCACCCTATGTCATACCACACAAGAAGAGGGTGAAAATTTTGTAACCTTTTTTCGACGATGGAGAAGTATGGCTAGTAGATGTCCTGTTGAGATACCTGAGAAACAAAAGGCTTTCATGTTCATTGAAAAATTGAACTCAAGATTGAGACATGATTTGCAGAGGCAATGTTGCACTCCCTTTGCCGATTTAGTGGAAAAAGGCATCATCCTTGAAAAGGCTTTAATTGACAAAAGGAGAAATCAAGGTGCCCAACAAAAATGCCAACACACAAAACACCTCAAATGACAAGAACAAATATTGGGCCCAAAACAAGAACATGACTAATGATGGAGTTGTCAAGGCTAAGATTGTTCATATATGTCCTATTATTACACTGCGAGGGCCTAGCACATTAAATAATGCACGAAGAACTGTTGATCAAACTGCCAATGCTATCCAAAATACACAATCAACAAGAACCCAAAGGAAGTTCCCGAAACATCAATACACTCCTTTAGGAGAGCCAATTGAGTTTGTTCTAAAATAAATCTTGCAACATAATGTCATAAAACTCCCAAACCCAAAGCAATATGACCTTGGACAATTTAAACCATCTTGGTGGGATGACAATGCCTTTTGTGACTACCACCAAGGTAAGGGACATTCCACTTCACAATGCAGACAATTAAAGAATATCATACATGACCTTGTGGAAAATGGCACAATTGAACTCAATGGACAGCAACAAAAATCGTCAAATAGTGACCATAAAGTGTTTTTCGATCCTTTACATGATCATGGACAAGGAAAGGCCTCCAGTTTAGGAAATAAGACCAATAATAATTTGACCAATTATGCTAATGTCAAATATGACTAGAACCACACCACCATTATAAACCACATTCGACCTGTTGATGAACATATCAACACTATCACCATTAAGAAACCTCCTGAATGTGCTGTCAACACTCGCCGAACTAAGGTAACCTTTCAAGGTCCTCCACCACAACAACAACAACAATCCTCAAAGCCTTAATACAATTTGCTTGACCATTGGGAAAGACCCCAACACAAATTTCTATGTTAGAATTGTTGTGTATATTGCTTGATCACCGAGCCATCCTTGATAAAGCTTTGTAGAACACAACTGTCCCTACTGACCTTGATGTCAATCGTTTCCCGGAGATGGTAGGCTATTTGACAAACTCCTATCATGCCACTTTTTTTTAACAAGACTATGCAATTAAGAAGATGAACCATAATGACCCTTTACATGTTGAAGTCCTTATCCATACAACCAAAGTCAAACGAGTCTTGGTAGACGGTGGAGCAAGGTTGAACATTTGTACCTTAAAATTGGTTAAGATGTTGGGTTTCTTGAAAGCATGTGTAGACACCACCAAGAGCATTGTCATCAAGGCATATGACGATGAAGAACAATCATCAAAAGGAGTCATAACACTTCCTATCAGAGTTGGTCCTGTAGTCATGGATACCACTTTTAAAGTCTTGGACCTCCAACTCCCTTACAACCTTCTTCTAGGCCGACCATGGATTCATGCCATGAAATTAGTTCCATCCACATACCACCAATGCCTTAAATTTTCACACGAAGGAATTGAAATTATGATTCCTAGTGATCTTGATCCCTTTCAATGCTGCAATAATTTTAGAGGGACTACTCAATTCCAAGTGCCTATCAATAATGAGGCTTCATCTTCTAGTTCATCACATTACATTGATCCATCTTCATTGACTAAAGCATCCAATCCATCTACCATACCATCGAACCCCAAGGTCCAAGTCCATGATATGGGATGTGGTGAATAATGAATGGACAAGCTACTAGATAAACGACAATGCTAATGTTGTTGAGAAGGTGCAAGCTTCCAATAACAATGTCAAGACCACTTCCGAAGGCGCACAAATAGATGGTCATACTTGGATCAAAACCTTCTGGGATCTTGATGATACATCCGTCTTTACCCTATCTACTTCCACTCAAACTTTTCATGTCCATAACAAACTCGTGTTTGACCAAGATATATATGATAATCCACTCTTTGATCATTGACCCCATTGAGGATATCCATACATCATCCTTCTATACCACCTGCCTTGGGTTAGGGTATGTCCCCCCTGTTGTTGCCTCTACTAAGTCATCTTTCCAAGTTGACAAGGATGTGCAAGCCTCCTTTGATGTGAATAGTACCGCAAAGGATAATCCCAAAGTATTCATTGATGACATTGCCACTCCTAGTCATCCACTAAACACTTTCATGACTCCATCCATCTCATCCATTCAACTCATGTCCATATGCATCATAGACATGGATCAACAAGTCCTATCCACAGAAAAGGAGAAGGGAAAAATTCAAAAAAAAAAAATGCCCTCTTTAAAAGAAGATTAAGAATCAAAAGACATGCTAAAAAGAGAAAATAAAGAAAAGTCCTCTAGCCAAAACAAAAATCTATTGGACTAATTAAAAATACAATTCAAGAATGAGCAAGAATGTTAAGACACGTTCTCTAGCCAACATAAAAAGCTATTGGATAAATCAAAAGTAAAGATTGAAAGTGAAAATCAGAAAAAATTGGTCTCTAAGAATGCTCCTCCATAAAAAATCATTGGGGGAATTTATCAACACAAAAAGTCAAATAAAGAGCTTGTTGATCCAAAGTCTTCATCTTTGTCACTTTCACTCATACCATACATTTCATTCAATTCGTCCATATTCGCTTATCATCTAACCTCCATTGGTGATGTCTTTCAATGTATCTTTGACGACGACCACTCGACGTACTCCAACTCATTAGTTTCCCAAACTCCTTTTCATTTGAAGCTTGGTGGCTCACGTAGTGTGCACATTATGGATCATACCATAGCCTCTTTCATCTACCATTTCTATCATCCATCATATTTGCCACTTACATTCTGTGTCCAAATCAAGTCCTTTTGTCTAGTACAGTCATCCAGACAAGGTCAAGGCATTATTATGACATACTAGTTCTATACATAGCTTCTGGGAGTACCATCTTAATTAAAAAAAATATAAAAATATATAAAAAATAGGAAAAAAATTGTTACCTTAATGAAAAATTGGCAAATAGACGTCTTGGTAACACAAAAAAAAGAAAAGAAAAGTAAAGAGAAATAATTTGTCCAATAGTGAAAACCACTTTGGTGGCGATTTGGATAAGTACCATGGTGAAAACTTGGAAAATAGGTGCCATGTGTAGTTGAATTTACTCCATCGTCTACCATCATTCCAATTTGACTTTTCTTCATCTTTTACTTGTCCCATACATCCATAATAATGACTAGTTGTCCTTTCTGGAACGATTAACATCAGGTGTCTTTCACCTTCCATAACACCTATCTCATTCTACCCCTAATAATTTGGTCTTATACTTGACTCGAGGAAAATACTTGGCCCATGAATTCATTGGATCTCACACTTACTATCAGAGGTCACTTTCACTCTAAAAATCAAAAAAACAAAAATTCCAAAAATGACAATTTTTTTTCCAAAAAGATAAAAAAATCAAATATTCCCAAAAAGATAAAAGAATTAAATATTCCCAAAAAGAAAAAAAATCAAATATTTCCAAAAAATCCAAAAGAATCAAAACGTGTCAAAAACACAAAAACATCCAAATAACCATCAAAAATCCCCAAAATAGGGTTAAAGTCAGTCATGTCAGTCTAGTCTAGTCGAACTACATTGCCTCTGTGACTAAATTTAGGCAAGGCCATCTATTGATGTGCCCCCAAGGCATTAGGTTAGTCCTTGTTTTATTAAATAAAAAATCAAGATTTAGTCCTTTTGTTAAATAAAATCGTTTCTAGTCATTTGTCAAATAAATGAGTCATGTCATGTCTAACTACTACGCAGGTCTTTGCGATTGTTACGTGAGGGAAAGGCTATCTCACAATGAGCTCTATGCCACCTAGGTCGGTCCTTTAGGGTTTGTCGTGTTAGTCATAATTAATTGGACATTGTCAACTTAGACACAAACAGTCGTCGAAACATCAGACAAGTCACACATCAACAAGAGAAGCAAGTCAACAAGGTCACTTAATCAAACTAAACAAATTGTCAAGATTGTCAAAACAGTCAAACCATCAATCAATCAAACACAGGATGTGTCCTTCCTACAACCAGACATTTTCATCTAGTCGAACATTGTCATTTGCCTTATACAGGTGATCACATGGTCGAAACCAGACTCGACATCTTATATGACATGTTTCCCTCCTGAAACCAGGTGTTGTCAAACATTCAACCTGTTAATCACCTAGTTAATTAAACGTCAAATAATCATATTTTGGCAAACACTATAAATGACTGTTGACCTTGTGGTTTGTTTTCTCTTATCTTTTTCTTGATTTGTCTTTGAGTCAGGTTACTAGCTTCCTCGAGGATGTTTCATGAAGGATTTAGAGGAGCGACGATGTCTCATGACTCTTTTCTTTGACTGTTGTCTGTGGATTGTCTTGACAAAAAGACTAGGATAACTTTGTCTTTAGTATGAGCTAGGACATTCCTAGTTTGCGACTAACTGTTTTGTAAGTGGATGACCTTGCACACCTTGGTCTATGTCATACCATGGTGTTTGTTGTCCATTGGTTTCATTTTAATGCCCAATGATGATTAATGCAATGCCTATTATGTACTTGGCAAAATATTGAAGATTCTTCTTCATACTAACTTCCATATCCTTTGTGCTAACATCTCTTCTATCATTCATCCTCTAGTCTTCTCATCTATTTCGAAAGCACACTCATGTTCTTTGAACCCACCTTTCCTCTTGAGGGGGCATATCACTACCTCCTCGTCATCCATCCTCATTCTATTTACATCAGGCACGTTTTGACACAATGTGATAAACTACGTTGTATCAAAGAGGGGCAAAATGTAGACACTAAAAATTGTCCTAGACCTGCGACTCTTAAATTCTTCATCATTTCCCCTTTCATTCTTCATAATTAAATAATTTTTAATTATTTAATTTTTTTCTAATGTCACATGTCTTCTATTAATTAAATAATAATTATTTAATTAATTCATTTATACCTTTTATTCCTCCTTGAATTAATTAAATATCATTTAATTATGTCACTAATTAAGTCCTTTCTTTTTAAAATAAATAAATTTTATTTATTTAATTTCTATGTCAACTTTCCACTATTTAATTATTCATTAGCCTTTTCTCTTCTAAATTAAATAAATTTTGAATTAAATCATTATTTATTTAATTTGGTCCACTCTCTTAAATTTTGAATTAAATCATTATTAATTCAATATTTTTTGTCACATTCTTCTATAATTTTTAAATAATTATTCATTGGCCACCTAAATTAAATATTTTTTTATTATTTAATTTCCTCTCACCTCTTTACCCGTGTTGATCCTTATCCATCCATGTCTCAATTAACCTCCACCCTTGATTAAATTATCTATAATTTAATCTTGACTGTCAATCCTTACAATGTTGCTATAATCCTAGTCCTTACCTCATCTTTCATTCTTGGCCATTGATTACTGACATTTGATCTTAGCCTTTCATTCAAAATTGACTTCCCTATAGGTGACCTTGTCATTGCCATTTTCAAGCAATCCACAAGCTATCTAGAGTCCACACGAGCTTATGCTATCTTGCTATCTTGTCATCAAGTCAAGTGCATCCATAGTCATTAAGAATCTTCAATATTTTGCTAGTCATTGTCACAACTTATTATTGCACACTCAAATTTGAGGGCAATTATATTATTCAAGCAAAATGGAGAAGTGCAATGGAGATGAATCAATGGGGGCACGAAGATTTGGTAATATTGTTCCATATTTTATGTCTTTATGCTTATTTATGCTTCATTATTTATTGGGGTTTGATTTTACATGCTTTATTGCCTAACCTTTAATATTTTAACTTTGATTACACTTACCAATATAAAAAATAAAAATAAAAATAATGATTTACACAAATTTATTTGATTTTGAGTATGAGCATATTCAATTGATTTGATTTTAGATATGAACAATATGGATTGTGGCGTTTAATATGTGCATGGATTCACATTGAGATTGTAAAATGGTAAACTCAACAACCAATCATTTTTTTCCAAGATTACAAACTATAACAATAAAAAAATCATCAAGATAATTAATTTACATATCAAACTTATGAAAAATTAATTTACTTCCTTTTCTTAATTGCATAAAAGAATAATTTACATATCAAACATCATAATATCTACAATGACAAACAAAATTATATAAAAAATGAAAGACAATGAATTTTTACAATTAATATTATTATTTTTTTCTAAATTTTTAGATTAGACTCTTCACTTCATTCTAATAATAGATCATAAAATATATTCCCAATTATTTAAAAAAAAAAATTATACAATCAAATCAAGAAACTTCCAACAAATTCAATAAATAGAAAATGACATCGATAATAAATTTAGCCGTTCCCATTAAAAAAAAACCAAATGTGAATACAAAGAAGAGTTGCTTTAAAAAGCTCAAATTTCCCGTTACCTAGTCATTTTGTACGGGAAGGCAAACTTATACACTCCAAACTCTTTGGAACGAATTGTACCTTAAACGTCCGGGTATGTGAGCTCCTGTCTGTGTGAACGCCTCTCAGTAAGGCCGCTACTACACACCCAGAAAAGTAGCTCCAGGAACCATCACCTCATCAATTTTGTTTTATCCTTCTGTACATTTGGAAAAGTAGAATCGTACCGAATTATTTGGCACTCACCGAATTCTATCGACTTCATTGATGCCAACCAAAAATGCTCTTTCTAAGTTTAGCAAATCCAATTTACATGCTTAACAAATTTAAGCTCTTAGATGCTGAAATGTGGCATTTTCTTCAGGCGGCATATATACTAACATGGAGGGAGAATAAGGCATATATTCCGACACTCCAGTGATGAAAACCCACACCAGTAGAACACTTTGTAGGGTCCCACAACAGGACCCAACAGGCAAGAATGGCAAAGACAAAATTGGACAACAGATTGACGTGACATGGTAGTTTGTAAACTCTCTGTAACAAAAATTAACTTGTGGGTCCCTCTGAGCAAGAAGCCAAGGGCCACCTACTTTACTCATTCTTTTCATTTTATACGAGTGTTCTTTTCCCTTTGTTTTTTCCAATTCACTTCAAATAGTGCTCCCTCTTTTACTTTTGTTTTCCCTTGACAGATTTATTCCAAAGCAGGACTCTTTCTTAGTCTTTAAATTCCTCCTCCAGATAAGCAATTTCTCGTCGCAATAACTCCAGGTTACGCAATTTATCTTAAAATTTCATTGTTGTCTTGATTTTCTCATGGATTTATTCGGTTACGCAAAACTAGGCTTGACAACCTTCTTACTTCCGAAAACATTTAATCCTTGTCTCTTCTATGCTAAAATGAAGCGCCCAACTTATAACCTCACCTTCTAGGGCCACTTAACCTAAGAGCTTATTTAATAAATTTATTTTTAATCAAAGGCTGAAATGGAGTTTTCAGTAGATAAATATTCCTCGAATTTTTAGGAGGCTTTTCTTTAATCGAGGAGGGTGGATTTGAGTGTACTGTGGGCGAAACGACACGTGGGTAAGCCTCCCTCAACCTTGACAGGTAATAAAATCTTGTTTGGATCAGTGCTTTGTTGTTTGCCAAACCATGTGGTCAGAGTACAATTCATTTGGTATACACATGCCTGAAGTCTTTACGGTGTAGCCTAGCTGCCGATTGTCAGATTTTCTTTACCTTTTGGCACAGGTCTTAGGATTCCTGACTTCTGTGGGGATTTTTCCTTGTAGGTGCCGTGGATTTAGAGGACCCAGGGGGGGTTTCGATAGTGGGTGTTCTCGGGGATCCATGATCTGAGGACCCAATGGAGGGTTTGGTATGGAGAAGTTGTGGGTTTGATGGCCCAGGTGGGATTTGCTAGGGGAGGCCTTCGCTACAGCTGTCGAAGCGTCCTTGCCCTTGGAAGCTAGAATGTTTTCGGCTGTTATAATGAAAATTGGGCTTGGAAAGACCTGATTGGGAAGTTTTATACCTCATTAAAATTCGTGAGTTGGGCTGTTCGAAGTGCAACGGGATTTGGTAATTCAGTGATTGGTAGACTTAAGACAGGTGTTTCAGGTGGGTTACCAAAATTACTTGCTCATAGATATTTAAGTGCTTTTACTTGTAAAAACCTGTCTGTTTGGTTTTAAAATGCATGTTTTTTTTCCAATTGTTTTGATTTAAGATTTTGTCTATTGGTTTATCACTGCATTAGGCTAGTAGATATGTTTAAAATGGAATTCGTTTAGTTTTGTGTAGCATTTAAGTTTTAGAGGCTTACAGTTCGTTTCAATATGACGCAGGATTGCTGCTAGGTGATTGGAAGACCTAGTAGAGATTTTTCAGATAGACTCTTGGTTGGTTCCATCAATTTGCTACCGAGCGATTGGCATACGGAGTAGAAGCTTTTTGGGTGGATTGTTGAAGTTGCTCATTGAATTAGTAGTTGTCAGAACAAATACAGGCTTTTGATTTGCTTTATGCCTTGCTAGATGAATGCTTGAAATTCTTAATAGAGATAAGAGGTGGGGTGATGGATTTTCTCACTGAATTGATATCCGACCAATTAAAGGTTCATGATTCTGGCTGTTGGATTTGCTCCATGGGTTGCGTTTAGTGATTAGCCGAGTCAGTAGAGATTTATTGGGTGTTGAGCGACTTTTGAGTGGCTGGTACAGAATTCCGATGTGGGTTAGTTTGAGCCGTAAATTGCTATTGAGTCAATGCTACTGTAGCTTTGCAGGGTAACTGTGCTTCGTTCTGGTGGTTGATTTTGGGAGCGATGGAGTTGGCGGATGGGAATTCTGGATCTGGCAATGAGGAAAATAATGTCGAGGTGGGGGAGAAGTGTGAGAAAGTGGAGGAAATAGCTAAATTGAAGGAGGAAAGCATAATAACAAATAAGGCTAGTCCAGATCAGGTTGAGAAGACTAAGGGGAAAGGGCTGAAGAAATGGAAGAGAAGGCGGCGAGAGACTAGTAAGGATGTTGGACATGTTCAGGAGCCACAGAGAATGCTTCATAAGAGAGTTAATCCTCATGCAGGACAATTAGATACATCCAAAGGAGCATCTAGTGGAAGCAAGCAGAAAAATGAGATAATTGAGTCTGAATCCTCCGTTGGCAATAATATTGCCGCATCGTCATCTATTTTGGGATTCACTCATACGGACCGGGATTCAGATTCAGGGTCGTGTTATGCTGTCTTAAACGTATTTCCCATTGGCTGTGGCGAAGACCAGAGCTATACCAGCTTTTCAAAAGGTATGGCAGAAAACTTAACGGAAGAGCTTCTGAATGAGATTGACTTTGGATTGTTTGAAAATAGAGAAGAAATGAACTACCCACCACTTTATGGGGATGGAATTGAACTGCCCATGGGCTTGAGGGCATTTGGATCTGGGGATACGAAGAGACCTGCAGGACCAACCAAAAAGGCGAGGGCAGAAAAGGTTGAGAGTAATCTCAATTCTGAAGATCCCATTCACGAACATGATGACAGTAGCATCAGTACAGGGAGAATAGTGCACAAATGTGAAGGCATTTCTAGAAACCATAGTGAAGTTTTTCCTGCTACCTGTATCTGGGATGGTGACAATCAGGATAACTTGGATGACCTTGGCGAAAGTTCTTGCAGCAGTGCAAATAATATTGGGATCTCAGCAGTTAGTACTTCATGTCACATAAATGCAGTGATGGCTGAGAGTGACAGAAATTCAGCGGGCAGCAACAAACAGGAGAGTCTAGATGACCTTGGTGAGAGTTCCTGTAGCAGAGTAAATAATTTAGGAGCCTCAGCAGGTAGAACGTCAGGCAATAGCAAGGCGGTCATGGTTAAGGGTGACAGTAACACAAGTCTTGGCAATGGGAAGTGGAAAACAGAAGAATTTAGACTTTGGTGTGAAAATTTTGAACCTGAAAATAGCTCGTTTGAGAGACAAGATTGTGAGGAAGCACAGATTTTAGAGTCTGAGGAGACATTAGATTGTAATCACGATGGGTTTAGAGAAGGAGAAGACATAAGGGAGAATCCAGTACTGATGTGTGATGTCGTTGCACACAGCGAAGAGAGTTTTGAATCTGCAGCTACTAATGGTGCAAAAGAGATGGAAGAGAAACCAGATTCACAAGCACATGAAAATGGTACACATCTTCAACCCGGGGAATCAGCTTGTTTGGTTCAAGCATTGACACAACTTAAGACCGCTGAAGAGGCGCTACAGCAAGGTAAGACCCTAAACAATTCCAAATTTGAAACCAAAAAAGGTTGGAAAATTGTCAGTTGTTGTAGTTGTGTTTTTTTTAATCTTTATGCACTGTTGCACCATGGTATGGTTTTGTTTGATATGGCTTTTGCCTCCTAGTTTTTGGTTAGATTCTGTACTTTGATTATTAGAGTTCCTTTCAGCTCTCATTTATATTGTAATGTTTTGCGCTTTGAGTTCCATTAACTGGTTTTGTACAGGTTTGTACACTAGTATAATTACTTATTTCTCTTGCGTTCCTAATTACATTCCTGGCCAAAATAATGAGTAAAGTACAGCTAGCATCATTTGTCTTACTTTTTCTCTCCATTATTTTGTAGTATAAAAAGATTTTTACATTCGCAAATCCTTTGTAGACAGACTTATGTGTCCTTACAGCATTCAACCATCTCTTTTAATTTCGATCATGTAGTTTACATCCACTCATTGATTATGAAAAAAAATGCATAGGGAGCAAAATTTGCAACATGCTCCAAATTAAAATAAGGACTTAGGAAATCATCGCATTAATATACAAGTTAGTTTGTTATCAAGGAGTTGGTTGCCCTCCTACACATTCCCTAATTATTTCACATTTAGCTGAGAAAGCCAACTTTTCATGTCTGATTCTGAATTCACTGAGAGCTCCACTCCTCTGCTACATCTAGTATATAGCATTAATGTAGGTTCCACTTTATATCAGGGGACCTCCCCCCGGGTCTTGAACTAGGTTCATTATTGCAGCAAGTGTCCCATCAAACTGCTAGATCACGACCTGACAGACATCAGGTTAATATTGCCTGCCCTATTGCCTTTGTATTTAAAGAAAATATGGTCTTCCTCTTAATCTAAAAAGCAAGATGGAGAAGTTGGGCATGTGGTTCATTGATTATGTGTTTTATGAGGATCTAGTGAGCCCCTTTGTCTAATTATATGCTAGGTACCCTTAGATAGGAAACTATGAACTTTGGGCATGCTTTCTGTAATTACATTTGGATAATTGGTCATGCTAAGAGGTTTCTATCAAACAACTCACTTTTTAACTGGATCTTTAACATTAGTTTTTGTTGCCATTGTACATGATCAACTTGTAACTTCATTTTACAGCCAATATTATACCATTCTTTATGTTTTGTTTTATTTTGGGATTGTGTGCATTCCAACAATGTTCTAAAAAGTTCCCCTAGCTATATGGCATCATAGCTCAAAAATGTTGTGAATAATTTGCCAGTTCAAGAGAACTCAACAGTCAAAACCACTAGGTGAATTACTTACCCAATAACTTGCCACTGAGTTTTTATGAGTATTGTGGGCAAGTTTCTTGCCCTATATCTTGCTAGTGGAAAGGTTATTCCCCCTTTTTAAAAGTTTTCTTTCAATTAGTTTGTAACATACTAACTCATGCTACAAAGGAATTACTTAGGTTTTTACTTTATAAGTAAATAAAAGCCTTTCCTTAAAAATAGGAATGTAAAATTTTTCTTTTTCATTCATCAATTATTGCACATGATCAAATATGAAAGTATAAAACAACTCTTGAACTTGAACTTCATTAAATTTCAATTTGAAAATCAGATATAACTTTTCAATTACAATTCATACATGATAAACTTTCAAGTATACAAGTTTACATATTACAATACAGTTACAAGGTCAAGTCTTCCATATCTGGACAATGCTTCTAACTCACAAGCCTCAATCTTGTCTCTGAAGAGGGAGAGCATCACTCGAGTGCTTTACCTCCAACTCCAGATCGACAGTCCCCGACGGTCCCTTGCATACCTTCCAACTAGAAGTGGCCCTACCGTTCACGAAGAGTATAGACTAAGGAACCCACAAGTATGCCATCTATGTTTCTAGTGTTGTGTCCTACATAACCAATCGACCATACAACTTTAGACTTCTCTAATTAAGTATGACCAATTTGACTGGATATGCAATCTGGATCATGGTGAATTGACTAATGCAATCAAAGACTTTTTGCATTACTTTGGCCAAAGTTTTGAAACATTTCAAACACTTCCTTAAGAAGTGAAGTCGTATGTTAACACACCTCTAACTTGACTTGGAAACCACCTTGACCTAAGGTTTAACACTTAACTGACTGTTGATCAATTTGTTTGACTTTTCATAAGGATACTCAATCATAAAATAATGGTTCACTACGTTGGTAAACGACTAGGATGGATATGTTTTTCTGACTTTGAACACCCATGCTACGTTCTTGTAACAACTTGGGACTTGGCAGCTGCCACTTGTTCAAGTACTTGCATTCAAGCCATGAGAGTAAACTACTCTCCTATTTTCATGCACATATGGTTTACAATGATAACACATTGTCATCGACTCAAGACACTTGATCTCGTATTTAAGTTATTGACTACTTGTCAAAATAAGTAAAATATTATAATATTTGAACAATAATAAAAGATCACTTCTTCTTTAAATTAGTTTAGACTTTTCAATGTTTTTCCTTATGGTTCTATGATCAAGAACACAATAATAGTTCTGGTAAACATATAGTATAAAATACCATCTTATTTTGTTCGAAGGAATACTATATTCAAGTGTTTGATAATTCTTCAATAAATCGATTTATAAAGCTGGTTTTATTCAGTTAACTCAGCTGAGAAAGTATCCAACTTATCTCATAATTTCACAAATATTTATCATAAATTATCCTTACATAATCTTATATAAATATCTATATATGTATACATATATATTCATATATCAATAATTCATTATGAATGTATATATATCCAAAAGCTGGAATTATTCTCTTTCTGAGAAAAAGGAATAAATCTTTCCAATAATACAGCAGAGAAATATCTTTCAACTTTGCTGCCCATCTCAGAGTGAAAGATAGATTACCTATTTGCTAACAGGAAATAAAATCAGAATAATCTTCTTCTATTTTATCTTGTAATATTCCTTAAAATGAATAAATATTTTTCCTCTTTTTAAAACTAGAAAATATAAAATGCAAACTGTGTGTTTACATAGAGAAAATGAATATAAAAACATGCCTATGTTATTCTTTCTTTGCTCTGCACTTGAGCTTCAAAAACACAGTTCCAATGCTCAGTCTTGACATCGCCAAAATGCTCAGTTTGCTGAATGAACTCTCTATTCAAACCTTGAAAGATGTTTGCTAAAATATATGGTAGATATATAAACGTGACAGTCCGCAATAAATTATCTATTCCTCTCAGATTTGCACTAAACAAATTCTAAATTCCTTTCCACCTTCAAATACTAAACTCAATCACACAACAATCCAAGCTCCAAACATAAATATCTCTGTCAATTCATGAAGAAGCTACTGTCTCCAGCTCACTGGTATTGCACAGAGGAATAAAATAAAAGAATTCTGCTCCTCTAGTTGCTGCACTTCTTCTCATAGACTGCAGCATCCACAGTGAACAAGCTCGCAAGAGTCAAAAGATACTGAAAAACTCTTCTCTTACTCCTATCGCTCCTGCTTATAACACCCAATGCATAAAGAATAATGCAAAAATCACAGTGAAAGAGATAAGAATATCTCTCTCCAAGCTGTTGCCTTCTTGTTCCCAAAGTTTCCTTTTCCAAAAGTGAATCCTCAATAATGAATAACAATAGGAGTCTTTCCTCTCGCATAAGCTGCGGCCCTTTCTCTCTACTCCCATGTTGGTATTAATTGCCAACTATATCACTTTAAAACTTGGTGCCCATGCTCATTAAATAACATACTAAAAATAGAAGGCATCACCTCTTTGTTGAGGCTTGACCAAACAGATTATAAGCTCATAATGCCACAGCTCTTAGTGGCTGTTTACATACATTTAGATGACAGTTTAAAATGCAATCAATTCCAGTTTGAACTGCCACTTAGTGGCTACAAACATGCAAGGTAAGGATGCACCACTATGTGGCCATAACCATGGCTTAAAAGCCAATTAAATTGCCTTCCTTTAAGCCTTTGATGGAGGCTATAATGCCTCTCGAAGTGCTAAATAATAACAGATTTAAATCACTTTATACATGCTTTTATAAGCATGATAAATATGCCATTAGATAAAATCATATATATATATATATATATATATATATATAATCAATAATAAATCCACATATTGTATATATATACCTATACTTATATATACTTATATACATTATATATATATAATTCATTTAACACATTTTTAAAATAATCGATTTATCTTGATTTGTATACAAGATTAGCTGATCAACAAAACATTATGATTCATATCATAATTAACTTTATTTCCTTATAAAAAATGAATAACCCAAGACTTGACTAGGTTAGACCTAACCTTTCGACTCAACTCAACTTAGCAAAACACACAAAATGACTCAATGATAGGATTAGGGTAGACCTACGTGAGTGTGTGCGAAACTCAATTGGCTTAAACCTGTTTAGTTTCAAAGTCTATATTCCTCTCTCCAGTGATACTCTTCCTCTCCCTTTGGAGGGCAAGAAAATAGTCTTGCATTTCACTTAGAATCCAAATCAAATAGTAAGCCGTTATTAATCATGACATCATCATAAGCTTGATTCAATAACATTAATAATCATCAAAATTAAAATACATTGCACTGCATATAATCTCATCATAATGTTAAATAACATATAAGCATCATCATATATCAAAATGCATTTTAATGTAAATAGTTAAGAGTAATTGGTAAAACAAAATTGGGGTGTAACATAGTTTTTCCATCGATATGGATTTGAACAATTTTTCAACAATTTTCCTTGCTATGCAAGAATTAAACTCATTCTATAATGCTTTTTAACACTTTTGCATGTTATTTAACTTCATTTTATGAATTTTGTATTTTTAATATGCAGTGTTCCACGGAGTTTCGGGGATGGGGATGGGTGGACGGTAGGGGACGTGTATTTGGGATGCAGGGATGGGGGATCTAAGTTTGGGGGCGGTGAGGGGACAGTGGGGGGATGGCGGCCAGGGGGCGACGGGGGAGCAGCACGCTGAAATACATATAGTACTTGAAAAATTAGTTATAAAAAGATGTATAACTGTAGAAGCCTAAGGAATAAGTAAAGTTTAGAGTTTAAACACATTGCAATGATTTCATTGAACTAGTGAATATTGAATGTTGCTGCTTGCAGGATATGCACAATATTGAATATTGCAATATTGCAAGATATGCACAAGATTGAAAAATTAAAAATTAAAAATGCTCTGCCTCTAGCAGAACATGTTTGCAAAATGTGGAAGCACGGGGAAGGCATGTGAGGGGAGCATTGAAATACATATAGTGTATAACTGTAGAAGCCTAAGGAATAAGTAAAGTTTAGAGTTTAAACACATTGCAATGATTTCATTGAACTAGTGAATATTGAATGTTGCTGCTTGCAGGATATGCACAATATTGAATATTGCAATATTGCAAGATATGCACAAGATTGAAAAATTAAAAATTAAAAATGCTCTGCCTCTAGCAGAACATGTTTGCAAAATGTGGAAGCACGGGGAAGGCATGTGAACTGTTTGATTGAATGCAATCATGCATTCAGTCAAACAATTCACATGCCTTGCCCGTGCTTCCACATTTTGCAGACATGTTCAGTATTCTACCCAACAGTTATGAAATCAGAAAATCAGAAAATGTGAAAGCCCAGTAGTATCCTCTGGCTCTCACAAATCTACTATCTCTGAGTCGTTCAAGTCAAAAACTATACGCACGCACGGGAAGAAAATGAAAAGTAAAACAAAATGAAAAATTTCAATGATAGACTATAGTAGACTTTGACTTAAATCGATTCATTAGGGTAACAAAATAATATTAAAATCTTAAATTTTAAATTTAACTTTCTTTGTTTATTTAAATTAAAAAAAAAATCATTTTTTTAATACATTTTTTATGGGGGACATTGGAGATGCCTGGAAGTCTCCTCTGAAGGAAACGTTTGGGAGACGGCGGCGAAACGAGGGGATGGTGGGGGGATGTTTCCTAGGCGTCCCTGCGTCTTGGAAACGTCCCTGTCTTGGGTTCGTATACTTTTGGGGGGGGGGGCACATCCTCGTGGAACTATGTTAATATGTCAAGTTTTTGTTGAGTCTTGAGTTGGTCAAAATTCTGGCCAAGTAAGTTTGAGTTTTTGAGTTATGACATCTACTGTAATAGAGTTATGTTTGACGGTGAAAGGTGTTGTGGTCATCTGGTAGGACCACTTGGTTCTCTTGTTGGAGACCAATGTTCAATTCTCCTCAAGGACATTTGAGCATTGGTGGGACATGCTAGAGTGCTAATCTCACTCAAGTGATAGCATGCAGTCGGCCTGTAGGTGACAAAGAAGCAAGGAGGAATAAGGAGCAGCTTCCTTCTAGGAGGAGATAGAAGGAGAAAACGTTCAAGCTATAGGATCGAAGGATGGAGAAGACGAAAGTGAATATCTTGTAGGAGGAGAAAGGAGGTGAGGCGTTCAAGCCATAGGTTGCTACAAGAGGAGCAAGAGTTTGGAATGTAGTTTTAGTGGTACCCCTCATTGGTAGAGCATTAGTTAGAGTGTTTTCCTTGCAAATGAATTGTATGGGATGTGGGTCTTGTGAAGAAACCCTCACAATTCAAGGGCAGGAGCCCTAATAGAATCCCCACTAATTAATCTAAAAAAAAAATAGTTACATCTAATGAGTAAAATAAGGAGGATATTTGTAGATTCAAATGGTGTGCACACCACCTACTTGGTGCTAGCAGCTAAAATAGATATGAAAAGATTTAAAATAGCTAATTACTTAAGTTATGAAAGCAATATTCACATTAAGCTTACTTTGTTTTTTTTGAATTTGTGATCGTTTTTTCTGTCTAGTGCAACTTGACTATCAAAGTTTCTCTGTATAAGAGCAAATGGTAACGTATATAAGGAGAATAGGAGCAAGTTTAAGCATTAGAACCATAGTTTGCATGCTTGGACTTAGCAGATCCAGATTTATCGACTTGGCAAAGGCTTGGCAACTTAAAAAAACATAAATTTTATGCAAAATAGGTAGGGTTTTGATCTGTAGTATAGGTAGGGTTACCATTATGAATTGTAAATTGAAACTTTGTGAAATGTCAGTATTATATGTTGTAAATCATGACCCTTTAAAATATTGTTTATACTTTGTTTGATCATTATAGCAAGAGCGTATGAAATGTATCAAGGGAGTCACAATTATACGTTGTTTTATCATTGAAATGCCAATTCTAATATACTCATTTTTTGCAAACAATTTACAGTTACAAGGGCATTGTGAGAAGTCTCAAAAACAAAAAATGAAAGGCATTGTTGTATTTAGATTATTCAATGAGTTGTGAGTTCCAACTTGAGTTACAAGGACAAATTGATGTTAAGAGTGATTGTGAATGCAGCTTTGCCCAGCTGCAGTTATAGCCTCTTAGCAAGAGTCTTCTAGAAAAACTGAGGGTATTCTCTTATGCTTGTAGTCCTTGTAGTCAAGCAATTACTTGTATTATTCTTCTGTTATATTTCTTAGAAGAGAAATCTTCATTTTCAATCCATGATAAGCTTGATACTGCAAGAAGGATGGAATCAATATTATTGTGGAAAGGTTTTTGTTTGCATATGTTATAAGACCTCATTGCTTGGTCCTTTTGCATATTTTGAGTAGATTTCGCATTCCATCATTGATGTAAGTAGATGATACAAGACACCTTGTTATCACAAAATTTGAACAACGTTTGTTGGACAAGTAGAACATATATTATCTATGTCATAGGGTTTGCTGCATATGAGCCAAAATTTTTTAAATCCAATGAATACCAATAAATTCCACAAATTTGTTTGGTTTGCATATAATATTCTTATGTATGAATGCATGAGGGCACCTTGAGTATGTTGTATCATTGCTCCCAATCTAGAAACCCTTGAAATATGTGCTTTTCTAGCATACCATTGGGCATTTACTCTAACACTTTCATTCATTG
>VDFB02045300.1:0-64363 GCA_007258455.2 Sequoia sempervirens | reverse complement strand
TCAAATACTTGGGTTAGGAGAATTTGTCAAGTTTAACTAGTTTTGTATCATAAATTGGGGACAGAAAATTAGGACATGTTAATTTATAGGAATTTTGGGAAAGAATTAGTAGAAGGGATCGATCTCCTATCACTAAAAGACTAATAGAAAGTGGGTTGTTACAAGTAGTTGCATTCCCTATAGCAATGCAATACACATATTTGGTTCTCGAGTGTATAAATCACTAAAACCCACAAACTCGAGAAGTGAGAAATAATGATAACATGTTGGTGGTCAAACTAAGTGATGAAACCTTCAATAATTATTTGTGTTTAGCCCAAAGAAACACCATTTCTGCAATTGACTTCACGATAGCCTATCAAAATTACAATGAGAAAAAAAGGTAATGCAAAAATACAATTGCTCAATAGTGGTTCAAGGTTGCCAAGTAAGGTAAATCACAACTACCTAAGAAAATGCATTGGTCTCATTTCACAGAAGAGATTGTAGATATTATAGTTCTTCTCCATAGGCTTAAGGTAAATGAAAATATGCATGATTTCGAGGAGTGGATGTATCTATTCATAGTAGTGATGATCCATGGATAAAAATTCATTGATTGGGGCACCTTAATTAGTAATCAAATTTATGTTGAGATTACCCACTTTCTGCTACACAAAGCTTTTTATATTTCATCATAACTATTCTATGCCATTGCTTACACTAGGAACTAGCTAGGAATTTTCTTAGAAGGTGTGCTTGAAATTAATATTCAAATTATGATTATTACACTCAATTGAAATTCCATAAAATCTACAAAAGAGTATTAGAAGGGTAACTGACGCCTTCACCATGAGAATAGTGAGGGAAATTCAAGGAGATGTGAGTCTAAAAATATCCCTTGAGGTTGCTTTATTGGTTAAGAACTATGGTAGTTCATTTAGCTTTAGAGGTTCACCTACATAAGGGTAGGGGAATTAATGGAGTCCTCTATAAGTTGCCAAGATACGTAGATGATAAATTCATATCGAGTAAAGTTTGCAGACAAGTAGTTGAGGTGAATAAAAGAGGTCTGGGGAGGAAAAAGGTAGGAATTCCTTTTCCTATTGATTTGGCTCACCATTAATGTAATTCAATATAGGATTCTCTATATATTGAAAAAGAGATCATCAAATTTAACATGTAATTCTATGAAAGAAGATTCCCTTTTGATAGATAAAACTTCATGAAGGACAATTTACAATTGGGATCAAGTTTTTACCATGTTCAAGATTTAGAAGATTACTAGCAAGATTATCTAGATGAATATGAAGTAAGAAGACGTGAGTGGATGATATTATCTTTAAGGCATATTGTAACCTTCAAGTTAAATTGGGATATCCAAGGCATTGAGGATGATGAATCTCACTTGGTGGACCCTATTTTTACAAATCATATTCAAAATCAGCCTATCCTACCCATGAACTAGTTTATTAAAGAAGTTGAGACTAGTGGATCCAATATTACTATGGAGATCAAAATGAAAAGGGAATGGGTAATGAAGAATCAAGATAAAAATCAAAATCCTCATCCTTAACAAGATAAAAGGACTACTGAGTAGGCTAAAATTAGTCATAGGGGATCATCACCACCTCATCAAATAACTTCTATTGTGCATCAAGCTACTTCTAGTGGTGATGGAGGAGATGATGATGATCCTCATGGAAAAAGAGGTATATAAAATTCTTATGAGGTGTCCATGGAGGAGACTACTCAAGGGGAACAAGATGGAGAAAGATCGAGTCCTAGATTGGATGATATAGTGGAGGAAACTATGGAGGTGCCTTCTTCACCATCTTAAATAGATAACTCTTCTTCTTCCCCTTCTCATAGTCTTCAAATACCTAATCTTCCTAAAATCCCATCCACGTAGAGTGAAGAGGATCCATATTATTTAGTGATTTTTTAGTGGATAATATTCACCAATTAGCTAATAGTTGAAATTCGGGAATAAAAATTGGCTAATAGTTTGAATAGTAACATGACTTGAATCACCACATTTTTATAAAATTTTATTTTAGTCTTATATAAATCACCAAATAATTTCTTTTATAATGATTTTTTACCCAAAAAATCACCACAATATTCGATACATGATTAGATCATATTTGCCTAAGTTTTATAAGTTATAGTAGAAAATTATATTAATTCACAAATATTGTATCTTAATTATTATTTGATTTAGGGTCATATTTCCAATATTTAGTTTCCAATTGATTTATAATATAATCTAATGGCCCTCATCTATGAGGTAAAATCTACTTTTGATTTGTAATTCTTATGGGGCTTAAAACAACTTTTGGATTATTGATCATCTAATATCAATGATCCAAAAACATTTTTAGGCCCCATGAGTATTACAGATCATAAGTACATTTTAACTCATGAAATACAATGAGGGTTGTTAGATTATATTTTAAATCAATGGTGGAAATTAAATATTATAGTCTACCCTTAAACCCATCAATAATTTCCACCCTCAGGCCCCTAATTTTCCATAAGAATTATTTTTTAGATTGGAAGGATTCACCATCATAATTAATGAATTTTCCTATTATTTTCTAAGATTCACCAATATTTTTGACAATAATTTATTGATTTAAAAAATATTTCCAATAAAATTAATATTTTCTCGAAAAAAGGAAAGATTCACCAATAGAAATTAATTTTTTCCCCAAAAAATGAAAGATTCGCTAGGATTTTATATCTTTTTTGAGAGGGGTTTCTTAAAGTTATCATTGATATTATTCACTTGAAATTGGGAATAGTAATACTCTTCCATTGAGTAGATCACTTCAGTTCTCTTAAACTAGTGGTGCTCCTACACCCTCAAAAACTTCATGGTTAGAACAATCTATATCAAGAAAAAGGAAATTTTTGAGCCGAGTATACCTGACAAAGATTTTATGTCCCAATTATTTTAGAGGACTCCTAAAGCCAAAAATTCTAAAACCATCTCTTAGTTATTAAACAATCCTTTGTATAAAAGTATGCATGTTGAAATTGCTCATCCCTCAATACAAAAAGATGTTATTTAGATGACTATGAAGGATTTCAATATCACAAGGGTTAATTTGGGAACTCCTACTAGGGATTGGGACATTCATAATTTCAAGGTGTTAGCTACAAGATTGGTGGAAAGGATGGAGAAAGAGAAGCATAGTAAGGATCAACTTAAACAACAAGTCACTGCCTTGACTAATTACTTGAAGTCTCTTATTAATTTTTTTGCTCAACCTACCAATCAAATTAAAGTGGATTTTTATCCTAATTCTGCTATTGGTAAGGATATGATTGATAAAATACATGTTTATAAATCTTATGGAAATTTCACAGAGGATTGGATTAAAGATATTTTGGCAAGAGCAATAAAATTTCACTGATATGAATACAATTTGTGAAAGTATTGAAGTATTAAAGAAATAAATTAACAATGAGATTGCCATATCCAAACATGAAGAATCAATATGGGTGAATACTAATGGTGACTTTAAAGAAATGCTTGAAATAGGGATGGATAAGTTGGTGGTTGAACAAATTATACATAGCACTGATGATAATAGATGTTTTATGTGGAAGATGAGCATCAAGTGGAAACTCTCATTCTTAAAATAATACATGTTGGAGTGGAGAGATTAGGTTAAGGAGTGTAATCAGATGAGAGTTGATATTCAAAAGAATCTTTCTAGCATAGGTGTTCATCTCCAAAGAGATGGAGATGCTCAAGAAGAGGATTTGGAAATTCTAAAAGAAAAATAAATAGAGTCAATTAAAAAAATATTTGATAAGACATCTTTCAATGTGGAGAACATAAGAAAATTGAGCAATATAGACTTCACACTATCTTAGATCGTCAAACATGCAAAAAAAATTTGTGGAAAGATAGATTCAACACAAGGAAACAAGGCTCCCTAGAAGTTAAGGACCAAGAATGTGATCATTGCACAACACAACAAAATGCCTCCTATTGTTAGAGTACTCCTCACATACAAGGCCAAAATAACCACATCAACTATCGCTAAAACCTCAAAAGAAGAAAGCACCATGAATGTGCCACCTCAACAATAATATTTCCTACTTTATTGGATATATTTTGTAAATGAACATAAATGTCTCAAGAAGTGAAGAGAATATTTATTTCTTCTTTTCAATTATTCTCAAGAAATAGTTTCTCTTTTATTAAATATATATGATATGATGTTAATCAAAGTCTCTCTTAGAAATTTTTGGGAGAAATATAATTGGAAATGAAAATTTGTACATCTATGAATGGACCATATGGATCATTGAATGATGGAATTTGTCATAATATGTGTTTTTATTAATTCCTTAGGTTGTTGCATTTTTGTGTGAGTGTACAAATATTTCTTAGCTACTATATCCATTTCGGTTTCAATATTATCTATGGTTATAAAATTTTTTAGTTTATATTTCATGGAATGCAAATTAGTTTGTGTGCTAAGTGCTTTTCGTGATTAATATTTATTCATTAAGTTCAGTGTTTAAAATTATAAACATTGAAATTTAGTTTCTTTCCTTTACTACTTTTTGGTTAAAAGCATACCCTAGTTTGGATTTTAATTACAAAAATTTATATATTACTCAATCAAAAGAGGGAGTTATACCTTAGTAAAATTTAGAGAGAAACTATTTCACATGTAAGCATTTTACTCAACTATTGATAATTGATTTGCATTCAGGTTGGGTAATAGAGTAATGGATTTAATATTTTAGAGAGTGTATAATCTGTTAACCTGTATAGGAGAGAATTTTCACCCCTCTTGCAAATTCCCCTTTTACACCCTCCACCTTAGAAAAATCAAATCCTACCAAGTAAAATTCCATATCCTCATTCCACACCCTATCCACTTGGTGCTTGTTTTTAGTGTCGGGGTAATTTCTATCAGGGACATGTGCACGATGCGTAGACATCTGTGTGATGCGTAGACATCTACAAAGTGCGTTGCCATCTTGATAGGATTCTTGCCTCTGGAATCTATAGAGGCATTATCTTCTACATTGGTGACAAAACATAATGCCCCTGTGCCTTCTTGCCAACCTTTGAATGACTCTTTCCCTCCCAAACCTTCTTCAAATGGCTATCTTTCAATTTCAATCCATCTTCTTCATGTTTCTGCATGCTTTCACGATCTAGCCTCACGTTCTTAGCATTCTAAGCTCCATCTTGCAATTTCAAGTTGTTAGTGGCACTATCAACCATTCCAACTTCATAGCAATCTTCACATGTACCACAAAGTTGTAGCTTGGTGTCTTATGAGACTATTATCAACATTGTTGTGGCTACATCGAATCTTCCATAGCTATGAACTTGTTGGCAATACAAGGGCAGACAACTGAGAGGGGGGGTGAATTAGTTGTCATAGAAATTAAAAAAATATTCAACTTATTAACCTTATTCTCTGATCTAATTATTAACCATGAAAACATAAATCATCAACACATCATAAACATAAATAACACCAAGATTTTTTTATGTGGACACCCTGTTAGGGGAAAAAACATAGTGGAGGTCAGTCCACAAGATTATACCCTGTTAAAAGTATAATGAAAATGAAATATGGGGAATACACATGCATTCAGGCACACTGCCTAGAGCTCACTACTCAATTACAAAGGAAGACACATTTTCTTACAAAGAGATTCAAATTAGAGCCATCTGAATTTTGAACTGAGAAAATAACATCTGCTAATGCCTGATTATAGTTCCAATTAAGCACATGAACACTTCTTCACTCTTCTTCACTCTTCTTCACTCTTCTTCACACTTCACAATTCTTCACACTCAGTTCTACCTTCAAATGATTTAGAACATTATTCAAGCACACACACATAATCACAACTTTCTTACCACTTAAATTTGAATAAACAATCAATCTTATATATCCGCAACATGAAATTTCATCGCTACAAGTCGGCCACAAAGAAATAATAAAATGAATATAAATTGTCAGCCCAAAACATTAAAAATTATCAATGCAAATCAACCAAAGTCATCCAAAACTTAGTGAGGACCCAAATCAGCATCTCCAACATGAAGACACTTCAATTAATTTCTCCTCAAAGATCCACAACATGCTACAAATACTATGTTGGCAAAGAACAAGAAAAACATGAACACACAAGAGAAAATCACCAACCACAATCACAATGATCAATGTAGACGTGCAAAAAATATAGAGCATGGTCTAGAAATATCCACAAGCATCATGAATCACAAGAGAAGCATCCACAACAAATAAACTAACTGAAATAGCATCATCTTCAATTAGGAACACCAATTGAAGAAACAAAAAACTGTTTGATTGGAAATCTTCATAACTCGATCAAATCTTCATGCAGATCTCTGAAACTCGATGTGGATAAACTAGATGTACACTCAACAACAAACCATTTATTCCACAACCTCTGATCAACAATGTACAAAAATAACCACCATACTAAACTTCACTCCACTACTAATAACCTGGAACTCATTTATTACAATTTTCTCAATATTCTCAACATATACAACTTCAAATACATTTATGCTAATAGTGATGACATCAATGACAACCGCACATCATCAAAAAAACCACAACATCTAACAATCTCCCACTTTGGAATTGATGGCAACACATGATGTGAAAAACGCCATCAACACAACTAACTCCTGCTTAGGTCTTGACTCATCTTCTCCTCAAAACTTTCACATAATCTTTCTCCCCATAAAGATCCTCTCAGATAATCAATAGTTTTTCACATGACTCTTCTCCCCCTTTGACATCAATGAAAATTTTCTCTAAGCTCTGAACCATATGTCTGAATTTTTGAACATTTGACTACTCCCGGTAAGTAGTAGCCACCACAACATCAATCTGAGACAAGATATGACTATGAAATGCACAGAGTGATGCAATGAAATGCATCCTTAGTTCTAATTAGGAGGGGTAATCACCCCTAACTTCCCTCTTAGACACTCAAAAGTATCCTTAGGAAATGACTTGGTAAAGATGTCTGCAATCTACTCCTTAGTAGGCACATACTTCAATCTGACTTCCTTTTCACTTACCTTCTCCCTCAAAAAGTAAAACTTGATAGATATATGCTTTGTTTTTGAATGCAACACTAGATTCTTGGAAATGTTAATAGCACTTGAGTTATCACAGAATATAGCAATAGGATCATCATATATAATTATAATATCCTTTAACATTTGTTTCATCCATAGGACTTGAGTATAATTATTAGCAGTAACAATGTATTCGGCCTCTGTAGTAGACAAGGAAATGGCATTTTGCTTCTTGCTTAACCATGAAATTAGCTTCTTACCCAAGAAAAATGCTCCACCACTAGTACTTTTTTCTTTCATTCACATCTCCTACCCATCCAGTATCAGTAAAGGCACTCAAAGTAATATCATCATCTTTAGGATACCATAGGCCAAGATCAACAGTTCCCTTCAAGTATCTGAAAATTCTCTTCACAATAGTCACATGAGATTCTTTTAGATTAGCTTGAAATATTGCAACAATACATACAACTTTCATGATATCAGGCCTAGTTTGAGTTAAGTACAACAATCCACTAATCATTGATCTATATCTTGTTTGATTTTCTTTTGGAGAATCATCTTCTGTTGTCAACTTGCATCCGGTCACCATGGGTGTACCAACTAGCTTTGAATCTTCCATACCGAACTTCTTCAACAATTCCTTCACATACTTGGACTGAGATATAAAAATATTTTTTATCTAACTGAGTAATTTGCAATCCCAAAAATAATTTCATCTCACCAATCATAGACATCTCAAATTCATTCTACATCTCATTAGCAAACTTCATGCACAAAACATCATCTCCTCCAAAAATAATATCATCAACAAAGACTTCAAAAATAAAATCTTTATCATCATTCTTGAAATACATATTACTATCAGCAGTACCTTTGTTAAATCCAAGCTTCAATAAATACTTGTCCAATCTTGCATACCATGCTCTAGGGGCTTGCTTGAGTCCATACAATTCTTTCTTCAACTGACACACCATATCTTCTTGATCAATCAACTAGAATCCATCAGGTTGCTCAACATACACTTCTTCTTCCAATTCACCATTTAGAAAAGTTGATTTAACATCCATCTGATAAATTTTGTAGTTCTTGTGAGAAACATAGGCAAGAAATAATCTTACATCTTCAATTCTAGTAACAAGGGAAAAGATCTCTTCAAAATAAATTCCTTCCATTTTTGAATATCCTTTACATTCCAGTCTTGATTTGTTTCTAACCACTTCACCTTGCTCATTCAGTTTGTTTCTAAAGACCCATTTGGTTCCAATGACATTCTTATCCGTAGGTCTAGGAACAAGAATCCATGTATCATTCTTTTCAATCTTTTTTAACTCTTCTTTCATTGCTTCATTCCAATGCTCATCTTTACATGGTTCAATCACGCTAGTAGGCTCAGTCTTTGAAATCAAGCAATACTCTTTTGAAATATTTCTCCTAGTCTGGACACCTTTGTTCTCATCACCTATAATCTGATCTTCTGAATGATTCAATCTTACATACCTTGGAGTCTTCTGAGGATTTTCTTCAACTTCAAGCTCTTCTAATCTTTCTTCTACTCTTTCACCAGTTTCTCCTTCATTTTCTTGATTTACTAGATTGATTTGCACTTGATTTGTAGTCTAAACTTGCTTTCCTTTGTTTGTACTATCATCCTGATCATCAGATTCATATCCACAGGTTCTGGATAGTGTACTAAAGTCTTCATCAACCTTAACATTTGTACTTTCAACCATTTTCTTCAATCTTTTATTGTAACAATGGTAGGCCTTACTTTTAGTAGCATAACCCAGAAAGATACCTTCATCACTCCTAGCCTCAAACTTTCCTATGTCTTCATCTCTCTTACTATAACATTTACTTCCAAATATCTTGAAGTATTTAACCGCAGGCTTTTGACCAATCCATAGCTCAAAATGGGTCTTACCAGTATCACCTTTGATTTGTACCTGGTTGAGTTTGTACACAACAGTACTCATGACTTCTCTCCAATAGATATGAGGAACATTTCCTTCCAACATCATAGTTCTAGCAACATCTTCAATTTTTTTGTTCTTCCTTTCCACAACTCCATTTTGCTGAGGGGTCCGCGGTCCAAATAATTGTCTCTTTATTCCATGTTCTTCACAAAAGTATTAAATTCACCAGAAGTGAATTCATCTCCTTTATCTAATCTCAGACATTTAATCTTCAAACCTGTCTCTGTCTCAACCATAGCTTTAAATATCTTGAACTTTTCTAGTGCTTGAAATTTCTCCCTTAAGAAAGTAACCCATACCATTCTAGAATAATCATCAATGAGTAACATGAAATACTTGTAACCTTGTAAACTTCTGACCTTAGAGGGACCACACAGATCAATATGCACAAGCTCTAACAATTCATTTGAACAATGCTTTTTACTCTGAAATGAAATCCTAGTTTTCTTTCCCAATTGCCATTCCTTGCATATTGCATTCGTAGGTTTCACCAACTTAGGTAGATCTCTCACAACCTTAGTGGAACTTATCTTGAAAATATTATCAAAGTTAACATGACACAACCTCCTATGCCATAATCAACTTTCATCAACTTGAGCAATCAAACAACTTTTACTACCAGTACTTAAGTGAAAGATATTACCTTTTGTTTTTGTACTTGATGCAATTTCATTTTCGGAACTCAATATTTTTCACTTTCCATCCTTGAACTAAAGATTTTATCTCTTATCAACCATTTGAACAAAACTCAAAAGATTATGCTTCAAGCCTTCTACATATAGAACATCATCAGTATTATGCTTACCATCAAGAGAAATGAAACCTCTTCCATGGATCACACTAGTTGTATTATCACCAAATCTCACAACACCGCCATCATACTTTTCCAAGCTTACAAACTTACTTTTGTCTCATGTCATATGATGTGAACATCCACTATCAATTACCCATTCATATTTTTCTTCAACTCAAGTAGCCAGGGCTTTCTCCACATTTGTACAACCACCAGATTTAGTAGATACAAGATTATTTTCCTTGATAGCAATAAATACCCATTCATCATCACTTCTATTTCCTTTATTAGATTTATCATTTGTCATTCCTTCATCAACAACATAGTAACACTTCTTCTAAAATCTAGGCTTGTTATGTCTTGGTTTAGCAACTCTTTCCAGACACCTTGATGCAAAATGACCTATAATATTGAAAGAAAAGCACTTAAGAGGTAATTTTCCTTCATACTTACCTTTTCCTCTTAGTACTCTTTTGACAATAAGTGCTTCTAGCTCTTCTAGCTCTCTTTTTTCTTCTTCAATCTGTCTGATTTCATCCTCATACTTGAATGTCTTTCTAGATGAACTCTTACCCAGATCATATCTCTGTCTATCTCTTCTAGAAGTAGTAGCCTTAAATGTAGATTCAATCTTAGGAAGGGCATCACCAAATTCACTCAACTCAAAATCAGTCAACTTACCAACCAATGTATCTTTGGTTATGTTTGTTACAGTCCAAGGCTCTTCAATAGCACTAGCTTTCGCTTTGTAAAAATCAGGCAGGGATCTAAGCACTTTAGCAACAATCTCAGATTCATCTATCTTTCCACCAGCACATCTAATACCACACACAAGTTCATTCACTCTTTGCATGAAAGTATTAATGTTCTCACCATCACCCATTCTCAACCTTTTGATATTTCCCTTTCAAACTATGCAACTTAGCAATCTTCACATTAGCATCACCTTCATACAAGGTTTCCAACTTTTTCCAGATCTCATAAGCAGTTTTCAGATCCATAAAATTTTTCATCTTAGAATCAATCAAAACACTCAACAAAGCTTCCTTAGCCTGGATATTATACTTAACATATGTACTATTCAGTGGAATAACATACTTATTGCTTGTAGTGCTCCAGTAAGGTTGACCAATGCATCTCATATGGCACTCCATTCTAGTCTTCCACAAAGAATAATTTGTTCCATCAAATCTTGGACTATCCTTTTGGTAGCTTTCCATCCCAGATCACCTTAAGTTGTTAAACTTCTTCCAAGGAACTTGGCTCTAATACCAATTGTTGGCAATACAAGGGCAGATAACTGAGAGGGGGGGTGAATCAATTGTCACAGAAACTCAAAACTTATTCAACTTATTAACCTTATTCTTTGATCTGATTATTAACCATGAAAACATATATCATCAACACATCAGAAACACACATAACACCAAGATTTTTTTACGTGGAAACCTTGTTAGGGGAAAAACCATAGTGGAGGTCAATCCACAAGATTATACCCTATTAAAAGTATAATGAAAATGAAATATGGGGAATGCACATGCATTCAAGCACACTACCTAGAGCTCACTGCTCAATTACAAAGGAAGACACACTATCTTACAAAGAGATTCAAATTAAAGCCATCTGGATTTTGAACTAAGAAAATAGCATCTGCTAATCCCTGATTATAGTTCCAATTAAGCACATGAACACTTCTTCACTCTTCTTCACTCTTCTTCACACTTCTTCACAATTCTTCACACTCTGCTCTGCCTTCAAATGATTTAGAACACTATTCACACACACACACAGAAGCACACATTTCTCACCACTTAAATTCGAATAAAAAATTGCTCTTATATAGCCGCAACATGAAATTTCATCACTACAAGTTGACCACAAAGAAATAATAAAATGAATATAAATTGTCAGCCCAAAACATTAAAGATTATCAATGCGAATCAACCAAAGTCAACCACAACTTAGTGGGGACCCAAATCAACATCTCCAACATGAAGACACTTCAATTAATTTCTCCTCTTAGATCCACAACATGCTACAAACACTATGTCGGCCAAGAACAAGAAAAACATGAACACACAAGAGAAAATCGTCGACCACAATCACAGCGATCAATGCAGATGTGCAAAAAAGATAGACCATAATCTAGAAACATCCTAAAGAATAATGAATCATAAGAGAAGCATCCGTAGCAATTGAACTAACTGAAATAGCATCATCTTCAATCAGGAACACCAACTGAAGAAACAAAAAAATTGTTTTAATGGAAATCTTCATAACTCGATCAAATCTTCATGTGGATCTCTAAAACTCGATGTGGATAAACTAGATACACTTAACAAAAAACCCTTTAGTCCACAATCTATGATCAACAATGTACAAAAATAACCACTATACTGAACTTCACTTCACCACTGACAACTTGGAACTCATTTGTTACAATTTTCTCAACATCCTCGACATATACAACTTCAAATACATTTATGCTAATAGTGTTGACATCAATGAAAACCACATATCATCAACACAACCACAACATTCAAGAGGACTTGCATTCCTCTCTCATTGGCCTTGATTTCCTTTGGTTGAGGGTGGTAACACTTTCGTATTACTAATTTGTTGTTGGATTTGAGTAACATAGTGTCTCTTGTAGTTCTTGGTTTTATTTTCATTTCAACATTCTTTTCTTATCATATTTCTACATATCTATCTATTTGGCTATCCGTGGAGGTGGAAACACCAAAGAGGGAGTTTGACTGTAGAAAATCCCTATACAACCCCAACATTTTTTCTCTTGGTTGTGTGTAGGTACATGTTCATGTGGAACTTGTTGGCAAACTGGACCCATAGTGAGTTCACTTCCACCGCCTTCATTTTCATCACTTCTTTATCACCTTTCTATCATTTTAAGTTATTATATTATTTACTTTTCTAGTTAGCATCTTACATTTCAACATCTAATTCGTTAGTAGGTTTTCGGTCGTTTTCACTGTCTTTTTACACTTTCTATTTGTATAGACGCTAGCGTACCTATGAGATGCCAACGTGCCTCACTGTTGTCCTTGTTCTATGCCACTGTCCTCTAGCAGAGAGTTGTCTGAGGTACAATTTGGATTCCAAAAACTTGCTCACTTAGCCCCGCCAAAACCCTCAGTTTAGTATAGAAGCACTGAGAGTGCTCTTCATTCTCTATCCTTGATATTAAACACTTGCGTGGTTGATGTAGATTAGGGTAGCCTTCTACTCTTGACTCTCTATGACCTAGAGCTTTGGTGTGGTTGGTCCCCCTCCTCTACATAACCAACACTTGATAATTAAATAATATTAATTATTTAATTATTTAAATTCAAAATTTCCATTCATTTCTACTTTAATTAAATAATTCTTAATTATTTAATTAAATCACTTTCCAATGATCTCTCCTAATTCCCAATAATTAAATAATTATTTTAGAGTATTTAATTAAGCTAATTATTCCTCCATAAATTATTTTACTAATTTTCCTATATGCACATGAATCAAATAATTTATTTATCTAATTATTTTTTAGTTCTTCATGCACTTTTCACCTCATTAATTAACTCACACTCACTTATAGTCCTCTCTCCTATCAGATCAATCTTCTATCTAATCTATTTAGTGTGTGATCGTTTTTAGATTGTATCAAATGTATATTAAAAACAAATCAAAATAAGAATTAAATAACAGAAATGCAAACTCAATATTTTGTAGTTGATGTCGTCTTATCATCCTCTATCTCCAGTGTTTTTGTCGATTCCAGCTTGCTCTCAGATCATGCACTAGGCTCAACAAAAGGTCTTCCTAGAGAATGAGATTGAATATGAATGCATGCAATGCTATGCTAAGACATGATTATACTGATACTAGACATGATTGATGAAATGAAAGATTACAAAATTGATAAAAACTAAAGATGATAAAAAAATGCTAGAATGCTAAAATGCTACAATGCTAGAATGTAATTAAATTCTAATGTGCGTGCGTTGTGTGTTGTAACCAATGCTTGGATTCGCAGGGGTATTTATAGAGTTTTCGAAATATTCTTATTGGCTGATGTGATCAATGGCTATAAAAATTCCTGGCAGATCGAACGGTTGAAGATGGATAAGACTGAAGAGAAAAATAGAAGAAAACAAAAAGCATGATTTGTTTCCTTTTTCATTGAAGAGATAAGATGAGATGATAAAGATGAATTGTAAAAATCATCTTTTTGTGAGATTGAGGAAAGATTTTGAAGATAAATAATGAATTATAAATTCAATTATTTATTTATGGGTGACATGGAGATTTTTCTTAATTTTTAATTAAGATTTGAAAGATAATGGAGGATTTTATAATTAAATAAAACATTTAATTATGATTTGAAAAGATATTTAATTAAATTGTTTAAGAAATGACGTGTAAATGAAATTAATTAAATAAAATATTTAATTAATTAGAAGAAAGATTTAAATTGGAGAAAGGAAATTAAATTCAATTAAATCAAAGATTTAATTAAACTCAAATGTGATAATTAATTTAAATAAACAATGATATTTATTTAATTAATTAAGTGGACTTAAGAAAGTGGTAATTAAATAAAATGAATTTATTTAATTAAAGTGGAAGAATAAAGTGAATGAACAATATAATTAAATTTAATTTAATCATATTGTAGAGGACTTTAGAGAAATTAATTAAATAATAAATATTTAATCAAATGTCAGGATTAATTAGACATGACCAATTTTATGCATATACATTTTTCCCCTCTTTGAAGTGATGTGTGAAACGCATTGCTTCAAAGAAAATATTCCTGCTTTTGAATTTTTGCCACGTTTGATTTTGCCCCTGATTGGAAAAATTTTAACTGATATGCCCCTGATTGAAAAAAAAAATGTTCTTGATATTGATGATGCCCCATCGGGGGATAAATCACTGATGATGAGAAAATGTTGAGTTGATGAGAAAATTCAGATGATGAAAGGGACGCAGTGATTTAGCTCCTGATAATTGATGAAAAGATGCCCCAGTTGAAAAAAAAAAAAAACCAAAATGCCACCAAAACCCACTTTGTTTGACCCTTAAAAGGTAAAAGGGTAAAAAGGGCAAGTCATTTATGAAAGATATTTAATTAAATGAAAATATTTAATTAAATTGTTTAAGAAATGACGTGTAAATGAAATTAATTAAATAAAATATTTAATTAATTAGAACAAAGATTTAAATAGGAGAAAGGAAATTAAATTCAATTAAATCAAAGATTTAATTAAACTCAAATGTGATAATTAATTTAAATAAACAATGATATTTATTTAATTAATTAAGTGGACTTAAGAAAGTGGTAATTAAATAAAATGAATTTATTTAATTAAAGTGGAAGAATAAAGTGAATGAACAATATAATTAAATTAAATTTAATCATATTGTGGAAGACTTTAGAGAAATTAATTAAATAATAAATATTTAATCAAATGTCAGGATTAATTAGACATGACCAATTTTATGCATATACATTTTTCCCCTCTTTGAAGTGATGTGTGAAATGCATTGCTTCAAAGAAAATATTCATGCTTTTGAATTTTTGCCACGTTTGATTTTGCCCCTGATTGGAAAAATTTTAACTAATATGCCCTTGATTGAAAAAAAAAATGTTCCTGATATTGATGATGCCCCATCGGGGGATAAATCACTGATGATGAGAAAATGTTGAGTTGATGAGAAAATTTAGATGATGAAAGGGACGCAGTGATTTAGCTCCCGATAATTGATGAAAAGATGCCCTAGTTGAAAAGAAAAAAAAACCAAAATGCCACCAAAACCCACTTTGTTTGACCCTTAAAAGGTAAAAGGGTAAAAAGGGCAAGTCATTTTCACTTTTTGACTTTTAAAAACTTTTTGCTCTGACAACGACTTGGCAAGATGGAGATCCCTTATCACCGACATAGGTTCGAGCAGGCCTGATGATATCAAAGGCCAGCCGCATATGGACCATCGGTGAGTCAATTCGACCCTTTGTACTTTGAAATTTTTCGTTTTCATTCAATTTTTTATACATTTTAGCACGAATTTAGGTTTGCATAGGCCATTTTAGCGCTTTTAGGAAATAGAATAGCACATTTGCAGGTTCTTTTAGCACATTTAAGGCATAAAATAGTGCTTTTAGGTTATCCACATATTAGCACATTCGATAGTCAAACTAGCGCATATAGGGTGCCAATAGAAAATTAGTACATTAGCGCATTTGGGAAGTAGAGTAGCACTTTTAGGGTTCTAGCGCATCAGGTAGGTAAAATGGCGCATTCGATGGGGGATTTAGCGCATATAGGAATTGATTTAGTGCTTTTAGGGCACAAAATGACGCATCTGGAGTTTTAGCGCATTTAGGGTTTTAGCGCTTTTAAGAAAAAATTGGACAGAATGCTATTTTGATGAAAATGATGATGAATTATTGCTTCTTTGGTCAATAGATAATAAAATTTTCATGTCATCATGTTGATAAAAATGATAGAAGATCTGATAAACAATAAATTGATAACTTTGCTTCCCAAAATAGAAAACAAAGAGTAGATAGTTGATAACTTTATTTCCAAAGAATGAAAAACAAAGAGTAGACGATTGATTTTCTTTCTGTGATAGAAAAAAAATAGTAGATGAAATGATTGAAAACATATTTGCATTTGTGATTGAAGTAAAAATAGGAAGATGATTTGATTGAATATTTAGATAGATAGGTGTTGCATTGACTTCCCGAGATGATTCTCTTAGATAAGACACTTGATATAGTTCACATGATATGATGTTCTTAGTATGAGTCTGATATGTGTCAGTTGATTGATATGGGTCTGTTGATATGGGTCACAGATATGTATGATGTGAAGTAGATAGGTTGTTTTTGATATGATTCTAATATGAGTATGATTGATTGTCCTTGTGATGACCAAAAATAGGAGGTTTTCAAAAAACTCTAGATTAGAGAGCGCTTCCCTATAGGTTGGGAGAGGATACAAGATTTGACACCTGTATACATGCAGTTGATAGTTAGTTGTGGGTTGGGATCTTTTTTGTCGATGCCTCCTATTCAGGTCAACAAGGGATTGTTGACTGCGTTAGCAGGGAGATGGCATTCAAAGCATAAGAGCTTTCATTTGCCGACTGGTGAGCTAACGGTGACCCCAGAGGATGTATACAAGCTGTTGGGGATCCCAATGGTAGGTGCCCTTGTGTTCTATGATCGCAATGAGTTGGGTGGGACAAATTCCCTCAGGAGAGTGTTTGGAGATGCACATATAGCAGGGTACTGGGTGCCGTGGGCAGACTTTAGAGGATATCCGGCCTTACCTGTAGTATTGGGTGTGCTTTCATTGGAGGCTTCCTTTGTCTGGATCGCCAGTCAAAGGGGCTATTAGTTGGATGGGGGAGGATCATCGAGCAAATGATGGTTTAGCCAAGGAGATATGCCTGGGGGAGCTACATGCTAGCTCATTTATATCATGACTTGCACCAAGTAGTATACAGAGGGTCGTCGAGCTTGTCTTGTGGTGTTACCCTGCTCCAGATCTGGGCATGGGAGCATATTGCTATTACTAGACTTCTATGTCCAAGGGTTAGGCCGTGAGGTAGGCCATACGTGTATGCCTATTCGATTGCACTTGTCCAGCCCAAGTTGGGCAAGGTGGAGTATTGGAGACAGACCCTGGATGACATGGATGTTGTGATATGGAGGCCCTATACGGATTGTGATGTATGGGACACAGATCCCTTGGAGATGCCATTTGTAGGTATACCTCGGTTCTTGATAGGCCACACACCATTCATTATAGAGATATTTTTGTCCTTGCGAGTATAGAGACAGTTTGGTTTTACACAGGGTATGCCTCAGGGCGTTGCACACTATGGACGGTGCAAGGATGAGCCTGGATGGGGTCCTTGCATTTCTTACTAGGGGGCATATACTGAGTATACTGCATTACAGCCTGAGGTATGGGATGCCAGACCTGATATTGTTGTTGCTGGCATGTCTGAGGAGTACTCAGTTTACTATCACACACACCCATTTCCGTGGTTCACATGTCTAGATGAACTGACACCCATTTTGGTGGCACCTCAGCCAGGGGTTGGGAGATATGAGGATGTGGCAGGTAGGGAGCAGGCAGTTGGTGGAGAGGAGGAGGAGAGTGGGGATGAGGAGGAGAGTGGGGATAGGGAGGAGAGCTCTGATGATGGTGATGACAACGAAGATGGTGGAGGGAAGGAGTGGAGGCTAGTGAGAGTGAGGCCAGTGAGACCGATGCCAGAATTTTTGGGTAGTGTGCAGATTATGTGGAGGCCGAGGACTGGTATTGGACAAAGTACAGTGAGCAGGGTCACCTCTACGTCACAACAGACACAGATAGATACTCTACAGGCCTAGGTTTAGACACTTCAGGCTCAACAGGCATAGTTGCAGAGCCAATTGGCTCAGTTTTAGAGTGTTGCAGTGCAATTACAGGCACAACTTGCGCAAGCATAGGTATAGGCACATGTATAGGTATTGGTACCTCCTCCTGCCCCAGACCCTTAGATAGCCCAGTTGGTAGCAGAGAGGGATTCTTTCAGACGGAGGACAACAGAGGTAGAGGGTGTGGCACAGAGACTCATGAGCACTATTGGGAGTGCATCCTTACGAGAGGCCATTGTAGAGGGGTTTGAGATTGCCAGGGAGGCCAAGTATTACCAAGTTTGATATGAGGAGTTGTGTCCTCCCGACCACAGAGAGCCTTACCCTCAGTCCCACAATAGGACTAGGAGCAGATCACGGACAACTACACACAATAGAGGGGTCACAGGGCCATGATATGATCTAGATGTAGGGGGCAGGCCATCATCCTCCAGACCAGCTCCGTCAGGGGGCTCCACCAGCTAGCCTTGAGTGATTGATGCGAGATCATTGATGTATATCATTTTTTTTGGAGCATGTATATTGATTTTGATCATATCTCATGTATCTCTCTATATTGTTTAGTTTCATTGGACTTTGGACATTTGTATGTATTTTTGATGAGTGATGATATGCAGCGGCGATAGTTTTGATGATGTGTTGTACATTTATGAGATGATGATATGATATGGATATACACTATATGTTATGAGATGGATTTTGATATATATATTTTTAATGATTTTTATGACTAACCATGTGATGCAGGATGATTCATGCAGTGATGATGATTTGTGATGTGTACTAATGATGTCAGGTGGAAGATAATGATAAAAATGCAATGTGTTGAAATGATATGATACATGATATGACATGTTATGAAAATGATGTGGAAATGTAATGTATGTATGAAATTTTTGTTTTTGGATTTTTTGAATGCAAGAAATAGATGATGTGATGAAAATGGATGTTTATATTTATGAGATGATTTCGTAATATGTATATGATTTTAAATGATATGTGAAATGAGGCAATGTTTATGGAAAATGATATGAAAATGATAAGTGCATGCAGGGTAGGATAATAGGATGAAATGTATGATGAAATTATATGAAATGAATATGAGATAAATGAAATGAATATGAAATGATAATGATAATGAAATGAATGAATATGAAATGATAATGATGTGATAAATGAAAATGAAAATGATATGAAATGATAATGTAATGTAATGATATGATAAACGAATGCTAAAGTGAAATAATAAATGATAAATGAAATAATGATGAAATGATAAATGGTAAATGTAATGAAATGAAATGATATAAGATATAATGATGTAATGATATGTGAGATGATAAGATGAAAATGAAATGTAATGATAAATAAAATGATATGAAATGATAAGATGAGGGGATAATAAATGCTAAGAATTAATAATGAAGATGAAAATGAAATGCAACCATGTAGAATGAAAATGAAATGATAAGAAAGTGATAAGTGAGATGTTAATGATATGAAGACAATAGATAATGAAAGTGATATGGATACCGAATGGATAAATGAATGATGTGAAATGAGAAAAGGATCTAAATGACATGAAAATGAATGATAAATGATAATCTAGATGAAATGATAACGATAATGAAATGATGATAATGAAACAAATGTCTGAATGTCCTCCTCAAATAGTCCAAAGAGACATGACAGTCGTTGATGTTTTTGTTCAACCTTTCAAAACTCTGATGCAAATCCAGTATGCAGATATGTACATTGATTTAAATGAAATGCAACTATATGAAACCAACCTTTTATTGAGTCTTTTGTTAGCTTTCTTGAATCATCATAGAGCGTTTTAAAATGTTGGAAGTATGTACAAGCATCAGAGGGGAAATTAGCACCAATGATGACTTGAGTACAACTTTCATGATTTTTGATATAGTAAGTGAACACAAGCATCGAGATATAATTGAACCAAGATGACCTGAATATTTCTTGCATAAACAGACAAAGATTAACCACTTTCTAATGCAAATGTGGAGCTGTCATCAATGATACACTGTAGAAATCATGTCTCGCGACATATTTGCACCAGATCGATAGTTAACCTCAAGACAACAGACAAAGAAAAATCATCCTCTTTCCTCGCCATTCTAGTTCAGTACATCATCGAGTGTGCTCCAGAGGGATGATATCAAAAAATTCAAACAACCATTGTTCAAAATATAAAACTGATATTCCAATCATTATTCAGATTTTATATCATCAAGATATGTGTCATGATATGAATTTTGCTGAAAACTATTGTGATATGGATAAATGATTGGATAGTTGGTCATAGGATTTGATTGTTTGTGTGCATGATTGGATTCTATGTCATTGTCTAGCTGTTTCGGTAGAACCTGAAAGTTGATTGCCCCTATTATTGTTAACGTTAGCCCCCAGTATTGACACAACTTGCTGAAATAGATATGTACAATGATCAAGCCATGGTAAGACGTTATCGCTCTAGGAAAATGATGGAAGTATGATGCTGATATGATGCTAGGATGATGGGGAAAGGATGCATGAAATGAAGGCTGAGAAGCTAAGTGCAAAACATGAGATAATAGATGGAGAGCTACAAATAGTGTCTGTTTGCCAGATTTTCACTATTTGTTATAATTGCATTTTTCTGATTTCTTTTTTATTTTTTTGTATTTTTCTTGTCAATAGACTGCCTGTTGCCAGGTTTTCACCCTATGACGATCATTTTTTTTTTCATTACTTTTTCTGGATGTTTTTGTATTTTTTTTTGGACCTTTTCTAGATGTTTTTGTATTTTTTTTAAGGACTTTTTCTGGATGTTTTTGTATTTTTTTTAGGACTTTTTCAGGATGTTTTTGTATTTTTTTAGGACTTTTATGGATGATGATAACCACTTCATACATAATACTTCTTCAGGCACATGTTGTTGATGGGTTCGTCAAACAGGCCCCCTTCTGGCATTGACAACTTGTATGCTCCTGAACCGTATGCTGCTATGACTACGTACAGACCCATCCATTTTGGTTTAAACTTTCCTTTCTTCTCTTTGTCCTACTGATTCCATGGGTTTTCCTTCAGGAAAAGATCACCGACCTAAAAAGTACGTGGCTTGACTCTGTGATTGTAGTTGTGAAACATCATCTGTTGATATGCTTTCAAATGGTCAGCTGCTCGTTGTCTCTTCTCATCAAGGAGTTCCAACACTTGCAGTCGGGAAACTCTGTAGTCCTCATCTGTTGTGAGACCCTTCATGATACCCTTAGTGATGGAATCTCAACCTCTTGAGGTAATATGGCTTTTGCTCCATAGACAAGAGCATACAATGTTTCTCTTGTTGGTGTTTGAATGCTAGTTCTATAGGCCCATAATGCAATATTGAGTTGAACGTGCCAATCTTTCCCTGCATCATTCACAGTCTTCTTCAGTATTTTTAGTATTTTTTTGTTTGAGGCCTCTGCTTGGCCATTCCCTTGTGGATAATAAGGTGTTGAATATCTGTGTTGAATATGAAATCTCTCACAAAGTTCATCAACATCTTGATTCTTGAATGATCATCCATTATCTATGATGATGGAGTTGAGAATGCCATACCGACAAATGAGATAGTTGAGTATGAACGATGAGATTTTTTTCTGGTAACCTTAGTGAGAGGTACTACCTCAATCCATTTGGTAAAGTACTATGTCGTTGTAATGATGAACTTGTGCCCGTTCGATGATGAAGGATGAATCTTTCCAACTAGATCTAACCCCCATTGGGAGAATGGCCAGGTCGGTGTGAACGGTTGTAGTTCTTATGCAGGAGCATGGATGATATTCCCATGAATCTGGCATTTAGAGCACTTCTTCACAAAAGTGAATGATTCCCTCTCCATTGTAGGCTAGTAGTAACCCATTCTAATCAATTTCTTAGATAAAGTCAGTCCACTTGAATGAGTACCACAAATACCACCATAAACTTCTTGTAAAGCCTTGTCGGATTCGTCATGTTCAAGACATCAAAGTAAAGTACCATCAAGACCGTGGCGATAGAGAGTGTCAGTGATAAGAGTATAGTGAGAGGATTGGAAAATAAAGTTGCGCTTTTGGTTATGGGATAAGTCAAGTGGTAAGATGTCATCTTTTAGGTAGGCATAAATCTTGCCATACCAAGGTGAATCGGATCCTACTAAGTGGAAAATGATTTGGATTTCAGGTGTCTCATAGGTGGGCATAAATGATTGTTCCACCAGAAACTCATAGTGAGCCTGATTTTCTAGGAGTTGTAACAATGATGTGATCGTGGCCATGGTGTCAGCTGCTTTGTTATCAAGTCTTGGAATCTGTATGAATTTGATATCTACAAAGTATTTCTTGAAATCATTGACCATCTTCTTATATGGCAACAATTTGTCATCTTTGGTCTGATAATCATAATTGATTTGATTAATGACTAATTGTGAGTCACCATAGACTTGTAGTTCTGTGATCCTCCATTCCAAAGCGATCTTGAGTCCAGTGATTAAAGCTTCATATTCAACTATGTTATTGGTGCATGGAAACATTAGCTGATATGACCGAGGAATGGTATTTCCTTGAGGGGTGACAAAGAGTATGCCTACCCCCGATCCATGTTGAGTAGAAGAACCATCAAAGTATAATGACCAGGGTTGTTTAGATTTTGCAGTGAAGACATCAACATCTGAAAATTCAATGTGCATAGGATGCTCTGCTTGTAGTGGTGCTTCAGCCAGTTGATTGGCGATAACCTATCATTTGATTTCTTTGTGATCAACATAATGGATTTCAAACTCACTTAAGATCATGACCCATTTTCCTAGCCTTCCTGTCAATGTAGCTTTGCTTAATAGATACTTAAGGGATCAATCTTTGCAACAAGATTGATTGTATGAGTTAACATGTAGTGTCGAAACTTCTGTGAGGCAAAAACTACTACTAGGCAAGCCTTCTCGATAAAATTGTAGTTGAGTTCATGACCTGTTAGTGTCTGGCTGATGTAATAAATTGCACGTTCCTTTCTGGTAGAGTCTTCTTGTGCTAATAATGCCCCCAAAGATGTCTTCGTTGCGGAAATACATAATATTAGTGGTTTGTCTGGATTTGGTGGTACCAAAACTAGTGGGAGGTACTGCTTGATTTGTTGAAAGGCCATTTCACACTTATCATACCATTTAAAAGGAATGTTCTTATGAAATAGATGTGTGAAAGGTAGAATTTTATCTACCAGTTGTGCAATGAATCTTCGTATAGATTGAAGTCATCCCTGTAATGACCTCAACTGACTAATATTCTTCGATGGAGGCATTTCCATGATTGCTTGCACCTTGGCAGGATCTACTTCAATTCCTTTTGTTGATACTATGTATCCCAAGATCTTTCCAGATGTAACCCCAAAAACACATTTCTTGGGGTTAAGGCGAACTTTGAACTTTTCCAACCTTGCAAAGATTTTGGATAATACTTCAAGATGTCCTTCTCTTGTGTATGACTTTGCCAATATATCATCTACATAATCTTCCATGAAATGTGTACATCATGTCATGAAAAATTGTAGTCATAGCTTTTTGATAAGTAGCCCCATCATTCTTTAGACCGAAAGGCATGACATTCCAACAATAAGTCCCCCATGGACATGTGAAAGTTGTTTTGTCCTGGTCTTCAGGTGAAATCTTGATTTGGTTATAACCAGAAAAACCATCCATTAGTGAATACATGGCATGGCCAACTGTCATATCAACTATAGTATTGATGCTTGGAAGTGGGAAGTCATCCTTAGGACATGCCTTAATTAGATCTCTAAAATATGTGCATACTCTGACACTTTTTTCAGGCTTGGACACAAGAACGATGTTGGAGATCCATTCTGCATAGTCAATCGATCTTATAAATCCCACATCAAGTAGTTTTCTGAGCTCTTCTTTAACCAGTAGTGTGACATGAGGATGCATCTTTCTAAGTTGTTGTTTCACAGGTTTAACTCCTGGTTTGATGGACAAGTGATGCATTATAAGATCAGGATCAAGACCTGGCATGTCTGCATAAGACCAAGCAAAGTTGACTTGATTTGCTATGAGAAAATCCATGAACTCAAGTACTTCTTCATCTGTCATTGATGCAACTAACTGTAAGATCTTTGGTTTTTCTGGAGTTTCAAGATTAACTGCTTTTGTAGGCTCAATCAAGATAGGCAATCGCTCATGATAGTGCTCTGGGAGAGTGTCAAGTATCCCATCATCTGTTGCCTTAAAAAGGTCTTCACCATCTGATATGCTCTTTGTTTTATCTTTTGTTTGATCTAACATTGCCAGATTCTAGTTTTCACCATTAGATCTTTCTTTTTGATTTTTATTTTTGTAGCTAGGAGACTTGATACTCTCCTAATTAAAGACTCTATGCCAAAAATTTCCAGTGGAACAATCATTTGTGTCGTCTGAGGAAAGGAAGTTCATGATAGATTCATCAGTTGGAAACATAGGTATATCGATAGGTACAGATAGATTCTAGTCAATGAGATCAGGATGTATTAGCGGTAGTGGGTCATTAGGCTACGTGAAATCGGCTATGGTTATGGTCATAACAGAGGTGTTTGTATGATCTAAGGTATGAGGTAGATCGATGATGGTACTATTCTCACGATAGTCTTGTTCAATTAAATCTGACTCGGTATCACTAGAATCATAGTTACATTGTAGTTCAGATTCTTGTGGTTGGGTCCTTGAACCTTCACCTTTGATTAGAATAGGCGTATACTTGTGTATCACATCAACCCTTTTATCCCTCCAAAACTCATCATTGTGGATGGTGTCCCATTCGTATTCTCTAGAGTCTGTGTTAGAGTTATTATCTATGAAATTCTGAATTGCTGTCAAGCAGGCTTCCCTTGGATCAGAACCTTCTTGCAATGTGAAGACAGTATCATGCAACTATTTGGATGTTATTTATTTTGAGTTAGTATTATAGCCCAATCTTGTTTTATCTTTTGCAGCAAGTCCTGGAAGGTGAATAGGCTCAACTACTCCTTTTCTTTTCCCAATAGGACCATTACCATCATAGCCCATCTTTTGCATAATTGAATATCCTTTACCATATTGATCAGTAGGTAGTTTGAAATTAAGAACTATTTCATCTTCATCTTTATAGAGCCACTTTAGAATTTCTCTATCCTCAGGATCTTCCATGGGAGATTTTTCTTTGATAAATCGTCCATCAAACTTTGTATTTGGTTTTGTGGGCACTTGCATTGATGTTGATGCTACAGATATTTGATGTTGGATAATAGAAGGTTGCCCATGTGACCAAGACAACGTAGGAAGATTAGCAAGACAGAGAGAATATTCCCCTACTCCATTGTCTTTGAATCATAGTTGCTTGTCAAATCTTTTGGTTAATTGACTAATTTTCATATCAACTTTGAGAGAAGTACTAGCAGAAGCTTCTCGATTGTTGGGGACCAAAGTATCTTGACCAGCTTTGATGTTGCAACAACTCTGACTGTTAGAATTATTAGTTGGTATCGTGATCTCTTGTCCGTCATAAGGAAACTTAAGACATTGATGATATGTGGACATGACAACTTACATTTCGTGGATCCAAGGATGACCCAACAAGATGTTGTATGCAAGATCATGGTCTAATACTTGACAGAAAGTATTCTTGATAACAAGTCCCACTTTGATCGACAACATGATTACACCCTTGGATGCTCTTTCCTCATCATCGTAGGCTTTAATAGTAATCTTTCTTCTAGGATCAATGGGGTCCTCATAAAATCCCAAAGCCTGAACTAACTTCATGGTACATATGTTCAAACCATCACCTCCATCTATTAGTACACGTCTGACATGAAATTTGTGGATCATGACTTCTAAGTATAGTGATGAGTTGTGGGGGTGAGTCATGGAAACATCATCTTTTTTGGAAAATGAGAGGCATGTGGGTGAGGATAAGTGTCCCACCATGGCTTGAAATTGATCCACATCCAGATCAATGGATACATTTGTTTCAACGAGGGCCTTTTCTAGAATTCCCTTGTGTGCTGGGGAAATCTTCAGTAGTTCTAAGATAGAAATTTGAGCAGGAGTTTTTCGAAGTTGATTGACTAAGTCATATTGATGTTGAGGCGGGGGCACAGTGGATTTTGAAGAAGCACCCTTTAAAACAACTTTAGCTTGTGCCCTTGTTGTTATGTTAAATTTTCTATATTCCATCTTTTCCTTAACTTTTATAACATTGTGACTCACTCATCATCAGTGTAGATATGATTGATTATATGATCATTGATATGATTCACACTTTTTCCTGAAGAATCACCCTTTTGATAGTTGGGAAAAGGGTTTCAAAATGCTTGATGGTCTTCATTTGATTGTTGGTGTCCTTCTATTTTGATGGTGTCATTTTTGATTAAGTCTTGAATGGAATTCTTCAAGGCTTAACAATTATTCGTACAATGGCCCTTACATGGATGATATTCACAATAGTATGCATCATTCCATGATGGTGGCTTCACGTTGGGTTTGAAGTTACGTTGAGGTGGTAGGGTGATAACTTTATTTGCCATCAACTCTTTAAGGGAAAATTCTAGAGATTGACCCAGTGGAGTAAAAGTTCTTCTGTTAGAGAAGAATGAAGATCATTGTGGATTCATGTTCGATGTATTTCCTAAGGCATTGTTATTGTTTGCACGATATCCTTGATTGGGAGGAAAATTTTGATTCATGTTATTCCTTAGAGGAGGAGGATTGTTTCCTTGATTCGTGACCAAGTTGACATTGTTATAGTTATTGTTGTGAGGAGCACTTGGAGCACTAAGAACAAATGGTTTAGTTGAGACATGATTTGCATCTACAACACCATCATTCACCACGTTTTTGTTGTGAGTCCAAAACTTAGATTTGTCATTGTGGTGATTTGATGAGCTAGGATTGTCTTTATCAAGTTTGATTATCCCTCTTTGAACCAAGGCACTTTCAATTGTGATGGCATTTTCAATCAATTTTTGAAAAGAGGGAGGACAATGAAGATTAAGATGATAGCTCATCTCTTGATCCAAGCTATTTATAAAATTGGTGACCTTTTCCTTTTTAGGAACATGACGTGGGTATCTAGCGAACAATCTTCTCCATCTCTGAAGAAAAGTAATGAATGGTTCACCAGGTTTCTGTTTAACCTTGCATAGATCAATCATGGTTATTTAATCCTATATGTTGTAGGAATATTGTGATATGAACTTGTTAATCAACTCCTCAAATGTCTTGACAGGTGGTGTGATTTTTTATAGCCATTCCATAGATTGGCCTCCAAGACTCCTAGGAAACAAACGCATCAAGTATGTATCCTCATGAGAAAACTCTAAAGTCATATTTCAGAAGTCCCTAATATGATCAATTGGATCCGATTTCACAATGTTTGGGAAATGGGAACATGTTGAGACGTCGGTCAAAAGGATAAGGACAGATGTCATCAAGAGCATATGTCTTTGTTGTGGCTCCCCCTTGTAGATCTTTAATTTGTCCTTGTAGTGCTTTAACTTGTTGAGTCAAGGCACTAAGATCAGACAAGGGTGTTTCATCAGGATTACTCTTGATGTTCTTAGTATCAAAATCATGAGGCAATTTAGCTCCTTTGTCAGCTAGATATAGAAAATATTTTTCTTTGTTACGCTCCAAAATATTTTCTAAGGCTTTGTGAAATTCGGGATCTTGCTCGGCCTCTCTAAGGCGTTCCTCATCTCATTCATCATCACTATCTACATGATTTTTTCTCACATCCTTGTTAAAAGGGAATGGATTTTTCTCTCTTTCATCCATGTTGTCATTAAAAAGGGGATTATGACTCACACTATAAAGGGGATTACTATTCTCACCTTCTTCTTGAGTTCTTTGGGTATGATCTTCTTGTTGAATATCCTCCTTCAGCTTATTGTATTGCAATCTTGTAAAAATAGGCATATGATTTTGAGATGTTCTTCTAGACTTAGATCACAGTTTGATAAGTGCAAAAATGATGATGTTTTGATCCGATAAGATGAAAATATTATGATATGATCAAAAGATGTTCCTAATTCTTGATTGTGGCTTCCAAGTATGAAGGATGTCAGAATCCTATTGGGAAAGTTGAACCAACAATTAGAAGTTTACGTGAAAGGTGCACTTTTTGAGATTTGATCCTTGTTTTTGAAGAATGATAAGTATATCAAATAGCCTACTTAAATTCAATGAAGGATTTGACTGGGATGTGTTGGATATTTGATAGAAGGTTATGGTAGATACTCAAAGTCGAGAGGTTGATTGTGATTGTGTCGTTGTGATAGAGCTCTTCTCTAAAAATAAGCTTGTGAACATAAAGGTTCTACAACGTACTCATCAGTAAATCCCCTAGAAAAATCTTGGTACCTATGGAGAAATTCACGGTAATGGAGCAAAACATTTCGACTCTTATACAAAAATTTCCTTTGTTGTAAGGTTTTCTTGTAACCTAAATGTTTCTTAGGTTTCTTGATCCTATTGGTAATTGAATTCTTGACAAATTTGGTTGATTTCCACTCTCTAAGCATGGGGAAAATGTTGATTATGCTACTAGACCGAAGATGTTATAAACTCAGATATGTCAAAAGCAACAATTCTGGAAAAGTGACAAATGCGCTACTCTGTACCTTGTATGCACTGCAGAAACAGGCATATGCGCTAGAGAAACAGTTAAATGTACTACTATAGACCTCAGATGTGCTATTCTATGTCCTATATGTTATATAGAAAAAATGTTTTGACAGTGACAGAAACTGCCTATAGAATATTCAGTCTATGCATTGAAGCAGGCTCTAAAAGCGTTGAACTAACCAGTGAATGTGCTAGAACAGACCTTATATGCGCTACTTTGTGTCCTATATGCGCTAAAACAGTTTTCCAAGGCAGTTTTTCAAATAGTTTTGAACAGTTTTCAGCTGAATTTTTGTATGTTCATTTTGGATGATCCTTTGTCTGAATTAATGTGATTGAAGACACAACAAACATTCTAAAAACAGTTGTGTTTAAGCCCTATACTAAACATCAAGTGTATGCTCAAATTTTTTTTTTTCAAAAAGTGTTCTCACAGGTTTTACACATAACAGGCACTTCAGATAGACTCACTCTTAGTACTCAAGTAGGTCATCATGATAACCACAACCCACATCTTAGAACTGTGTCGACCCACACAACTGTGTCACCCCCGAAGGGGCGCTCGTGTTTTTGTCTTTTCCAGGCATGTACTCAGAGTGATGGAAGTGGACACTAGATCCCCTGAGCAAACGGTCCTTGGAAGTTATATGGTGAGTATCTTGGGAGAAGATTCTTCCCTCCCCTTGCACTGTGATTATCAGGATGTTCAAAAACCAACACAGCTAGCTACTACACTAGGTTCGTAGTAAGGGTTTCCGTTCAGTGCGGCAATAATAAACTCCCTCAGGAGACCTCCCAACCTTTAGAACAAAGGCTTTGGGGATGGTTATCTTGCACACTACCGGAAAAAGTGGGTTTCCCCAGATTTGCTTTAAATTTTATAGTGGGGTGGAATAGTCTGGCTTTGGCTTGAACCCACTTGGGTCATTCCTCTTGGGTGAGTACTTTTTCCCACAAGAGCAGACCCTCTACAAGATGTAATAAAACATTAGAAATTGCAGAAATGTAAAAGGAAAGTCTGGTATTCTGATCACCCAGTTAAGGTGAGAGCATAGACCTATTGCCACAAACACAATAGACAGTGTTCTTTTTAGAGCCCAAATCACAATGATCTAAACTACGTGAAAATGTTTCTTCACGAAAACAAGTTGTTCAATTTTAACCACAAAAATCATTGTGTGGTGACTATCCTAGATTGCTTCATTTTAAATCCATGTCTACCCTAGGGTTGCTTCTTTTTAAAAACCAGATGTGACTATCCTAGATTGGTTCTTTTTAAGCTAGAAAAGGTCTAGTCTGCGAAAGGCGTCAAACTCATAGCCTTGTTTAGTTACACCCTATATGCGCTACAAGATCATATATATGCACCTAAAAAATAAGTAAATGCGCTAAAACAGATCCTATAAGCACTGCAAAAAATCCTAGATGCACTAAAAGAAAATGCAACAATTTTTATTTTTTTTACAAAATTTTCAATAAAATGAGTTGAGTATATGTGCCATTTTGTTCCTCATAAGCGCCATTGTGTTTCCTAAATGCACCAAAATAGTTCCTGAATGCGCCAAAAGACCTGCAAAAGTGCTGAAAGAAACTTTGGATGCGCCACAGAAACCTGAGGATGCACTACAGAAATCCATGGATGCGCTAAAACGAGAATTTTTGTTGAAAATACGAATGCCAGAACGTGAAAACTTGCGAGTAGATGTCAAAAGCGGGGCAAGGCCCCATGGTGGGTGCCAAAAATGTGTGATCGATTTTAGATTGTATCAAATGTATATTAAAAACAAATCAAAACACACCGAAAAACATTAAATCAAAATAGAAATTAAATTACAAAAATGCAAACTTAGTATTATGTAGTTGATGTCGTCCTATCGTCCTCTATCTCCAGTGTTTTTGTCGATTCTAGCTTGCTCTTAGATCGTGCACTAGGCTCAACAAAAGGTCTTCCTAGAGAATGAGATTGAATATGAATGCATGCAATGCTATGCTAAGACATGATTATACTGATACTAGACATGATTGATGAAATGAAAGATTACGAAATTGATAAAAACTAAAGATGATAAAAACAATGCTAGAATGCTAAAATGCTATAATGCTGGAATGCAATTAAACTCTAATGCACGTGCATTGTGTGTTGTAACCAATGCTTGGATTCGTAGGGGTATTTATAGAGTTTTTGAAAGATTCTGATTGGCTGATGTGATCAACGACTATGAAAATTCCTAGCAGATCGAATGGTCAAAGATGGATAAGACTGAAGAGAAAAATAGAAGAAAACAAAAAGCAGGATTTTTTTCCTTTTTCGTTGAAGAGATAAGATGAGATGATAAAGATGAATTGTAAAAATCATCTTTTTGTGAGATTGAGGAAAGTTTTTGAAGATAAATAATGAATTATAAATTCAATTATTTATTTATGGGTGACATTGAGATTTTTCTTAATTTTTAATTAAAATTTGAAAGATAATGGAGGATTTTATAATTAAATAAAACATTTAATTATTATTTTTATTTTTTTAGACTGCAAGAATCGGGTTATAAATTAAAATTTGAAAGATAATGGAGGATTTTATAATTACCATAAAACATTTAATTATGATTTGGAAAGATATGAAAGATATTTAATTAAATGAAGATATTTAATTAAATTGTTTAAGAAATGACATGTAAATGAAATTAATTAAATAAAATATTTAATTAATTAGAAGAAAGATTTAAATGGGAGAAAGGAAACTAAATTCAATTAAATCAAAGATTTAATTAAACTCAAATGTGATAATTAATTTAAATAAACAATGATATTTATTTAATTAATTAAGTGGACTTAAGAAAGTGGTAATTAAATAAAATGAATTTATTTAATTAAAGTGGAAGAATAAAGTGAATGAACAATATAATTAAATTAAATTAAATCATATTGTAGAAGACTTTAGAGAAATTAATTAAATAATAAATATTTAATTAAATGTCAGGATTAATTAGACATGACCAATTTTATGCATATACATTTAGTCCAACTTATAGTCACTCTAACCTCTCAAATCAATTAATTTGACACTACTTCTACATGTAATCAATTTAATCAAATCATGCAATTATTTAACTCCTTAGATCTATCAATCATTTCCTCTTGAGTATTCTCATCTATTGATATATTTATTCAATCTCAATCATTGATCGATATCAAGTAAAATCTATAAAAATAACCTTCATCCATCTCATTAATCCTCTCTAGAAATATTTATGCTTTTGTGATCATTATTATTCTAAGTGCTTTGTGGAAAATTCTCAGAGAAATTACACTACCATTCTTCAAGGTGCAATTGAAGAGCATTGGACCTAACAAAAGTGATTGTATGAGGCTATTATTGTAGGTTTGATTCTTTGTTTATGTAATTTATTTATTCTTCATTGGTGCAGGAGCACCTACACCACATTATCATTGTTGATGATTTGAATGAGTTAAGTGTTAATTTTTTAAAGTTTTTCCTTCAATAAGATCTAATAAGATCAATAGTCATGTATTAGGAGGAGTTTTTAGGTTTAAGGGTCAAAAAGCATGGAGATCCAAACTTGTCCTAGTTGTTGCTTTGTAGCCTTTGAAGGAAAAATTAGTAAATTTGTTTAGGGGCAAGCAAGGATAGTGTTTTGAACATGTAATAATGTTATTTCAAGCCATTTGTGAGGTCTTAGTGAAGTTAGAGGTGGAAAAGTGCAAACATTCCATTATGAGTCATGTTATTGCGTAAATGTTTGTATTTTGGCCTTCAACGATCATTTAGGTTTCAAAAGTTAGTTAGATTGGTGGTTGAAGGCATTGGGAGTTGGATTTCAATGCATATCAATGTACTTAAGGCCTTCAAGGGCTTGAGACAGGGGTTGTTGAAGAAGTTTTCTTTGAATCAATAAAGTTTTCAATTGATCAAGTTCATATTTTACTGTTTTTCCTGTGGTTTCTGCCTATGCACAAGCCATATAAGCATCTTTTGTATCAAATATTATGTAGGATTGTTGATACATATCTTAACATTATTTTGACTTCTTAATAAGGGTTCCTTTCATTCATTTTGTGCCTTGAATCTCAGATTTTCCCTTAACGGGTTCCTAAATAGGGGTATAAGGGTTTTGTAGTTTTAATGGCTTGAATCTCATCCCACCTATTGAATGCCAATGTGACTTACTGGGATGAGTTGGAATAGCATAGGAAATTATTTCTAGGGGTTGGAGGTGCATAGTATTGGGTTCTTGGCTTGAACAATGGGAGTAAGGGCTGAAAATGGTGTGTTTTCCAAAGGAATTTGGTGGATCAGACCTATGAAGTTGCAAACCCACGTTAATTTTGACCAAGTAAAGGTTTCTAGAGCATGAGGGGACTAATTTAAGGATGTTTAAGCAGTTTGATTGATTGGGAAAGATCTGGAAGTTGGAGAAACAATAATGATGCCCAAAAACCCTAGGTTCTTATGTTTTTAGGAGGGTTTTGTCATTTGGGGTCTATATGAGCACATAGGGTCCTAAGACCTAGAAAATACCCTATTTTGAAATGCAATAAAATACTATTTTTAGGTGTGGCAACCTGGTGTGAAGATTTAAAGGGGTCTCTTTGTAAAAATGGCCTAATTGGAGGCCTAAAAGTGTGAAATTCTTGATTTTAAAGCTTTTGATCCAAAGGAGTGATATTTGTGTTTTTGTTATGTTGAATGACTTTGAAATGGATCCTTGATTCTATGATCTGTTTCTCAGGTTTTTTGGAAGGATTTTGCCAAAAGGAATGCTAGTGGTAAAAGGCGAGTTTTTGAAGGTTATGTTGAATTTGACTTTGAGATTGCATTTAAATGGCTAAATTGTCATCATTGACTTGTTGAGAAATGTTGCCAGGGACTTGGTGGAGGTTTGGTGTTGTTTTTCAAAATTGAAGGGTTGAGACCCTTGAGGGTGAGTTGATGCTTGCAGATTGAAGGTGTTTCAAGGAAGAGTTCATCATTTTTGAATTGACACTAGTTTGTTGTGAGTTTAATCTTCACCTTAGCTCTGCATCATTCATTGAGTTATTTGATTTGAATGTGATTAGGATTCTTATTATTCCTAGTTTATTTATTCAAAATTTATTTTTACGATCCATATTTTGGCATGCCCAATGGGACCAACATCCCTAATATTTAAAAACTTTGTGAGAAATTCTATGTTTTTAGTAGTTACAGGATGGAATGACACAACTGATTGACCTTTCACCACAACTGATCAAAATTTCATCATAGTTAATTATACATATTATGCATTTGATTCTAGAAAAAAAATATAAATTGGATGATTTTTTGTAGTTGATTAAAAAATCACTGCATTTTATTGATCTTGCATCACAATTCATTCTATTTTTATTGCATTTGATTGATAGAGTAGTTTGTTTGTTTTGCAAGGATTTAGTTTTTTTGGTTCATTGATACATTTATTGGTCTCTATTTACTACTTCTTTGATAACATTTGACTATAATTCATTATTATCCTAAGGTTTTGTAATCTATTTTTGTAGGAGTTTTGATTTTTATTATAGATTAGTGCAATTGATTATTATTTCATTGTAATTGATTGAGAGTTTGCCACAATTGATTGGGATTTCGTCATAGTTAAATGTCTAGTCATAGTACAATTAATTGGAATTTCATCACAGACTATTAGGGATTTGATGCAAATAATAGGTATATTGTTCAATTGAATTCTATTTCTACACAATTTTGTCTATTTTGATGCATTTGATTATGGGTTTGATGCATCTAATTTTAGAGTATTCACAATTGATCTAGGTTTTGATATTTTTTTTGTCTAACTCTTTTTGTGGATATTTTCTATTAACTGGTTTTTATAGCTTGGAAATCACTAGGAAGAGATAAAAACTCTAAAACCACTTACATATATGCTACAAGTTTATTATTTTCATTTCTAGATTAGCTCACATTTCAAATTTTTAAAGGAAATAACCTTGTTTACCATGTTTGGTGGATTCATTGGTGTATATTCTCTCCCCTTATGTCTAGTGCGAGCCTAGGGATAAAAAACACCCTTGAATCCATACATTTTTTTTTAACTTGAGGAGTGCTAGCGTGTATGCTCTCCCATTTCATCTCATGCAAGCTTAGCGATCAGAAACACACACATCTTCTTTTTTTATTTTTATTAGGAGGCTTGCATGGGGATTTGATCACCTCGAGGGTGACCTCAACCATGTTTTATAGTGAGGCATATAAAGGAGTGAGAGTGAAAGTTATACCTCAAAGTATGGCCAGCGTTGTTCAAGCCAAGCTGCAAGACCCTCGACCTATCAAGACTTGTTAGATGAGGAGAAAAGGGAGACCTGTTGTACAATTTTTGCACACACGCCCCACCGGAGGCGGGGACCCTCTTTTTTTCTTTTGCATCTCCACATCTTGGCTTTGTCAATTTTTAATTTTTCTTTTCTTCAGAGGTTATTCTGGGGTTAAGTCCAGATTTGATTTGATGAAGGCAATAGTTTAAGGCATCTTGAGGGTTTTGGAGGAATACACCTGTCATGGATTTTGGAAATGGGGATTTTGAAGTAAATTTTCAATGTCATATGTAAATATTTTTTGCACCCATGGATAGAGAATTAAAAAATTGGCTAGGTTTCTTTTTAAAATTTTCAAAAATTCCTTCTTGGTAAAAAGTTATGGAGTTTCAGAGATTTCAATCAGGTAAGGAATTCAGAAAATTCTTCTAGTCATGGACTCCCTGAAGTTCCTATCACTCGGAAAATCCTTCCTAATGAGGATTCCCCGAAGTTCCTATCACTCAGAAAATACTTCTTGTTGTGGATTCCCTGAAGTTCCTATCACTCAGAAAATCCTTCCTATCACTAATTCCCTGAAGTCCCTGTCACTCAGAAAATCCTTCCTATCACAGATTCCCGAAGTTCCTCACTCGCAAAATTATGTCCTGTCTGGATTTTTTGAACTTCCTATTGTGGATTTCCTGAACTCCTAGAATCTCCGAAATTTCTTAATAGGGTTAAATTTATAAAATTTTATGATGGAGTAATTTCTTTCTAAGGGTTTATTTATGCTTAAATTTAATGTTTTATGGATTGGATTTTCACATGTGAGATACTAATGATTATATTTTTTTCTTAGGATTAAACAAATCAAAAGGGGACTTGCATATGGATTCGTGCCAGGAGGAAAATCTAGAAAAGATTATAACTGAATATTACATGTAATCTCAAATATTAAATGTGGGGCTTGTATATGAATATGTGCCACCAACTATATGCCAACTAGAGGATGTGTCTTAAACAAGAGGGACACGTGATGCTACTTTATTTCTCCAATCAGAATTTTTTATCAAGATTGAGGTGGTAGATTGCTTTTTTCTCATTGCTCCTAGTTGTACTATAATTATGTTGATTGGATGATAGTGTACCTAGATTTGTGAAATTCTATGTAACCTCCTGATGATTCTAGAAGAGTGATCTATGACATTGGATTAATTTAATCCTAGCCATTGAAATTGTAATGTAAAATCTATAAAAGACCAATTCCTTCTCATGTGTGAAGGGTTAAATGATAGAGTTAGACTTGGTTAGAAATCTAGAATTGGCTAAGTTAGGAGAAGTTAGAAGTCAACAGGAGTAGCTATAGGAGAGGAGAGAGTAGGAAGACTATTATGTAAATTCTGGAGTACCTAACATAGTTGAGTTGTTGATTTGGAAAACTTTGCTTTTAGCTTTGACAACCTTATGGTTTCTTGTTCTTGATTCTCAGTGCTAGATGTTAAATGTTAGATTTCAGTTCTTTTACAATAATGATGGAATGTGAATGATGTTTGATCAATCTCCTGCTCATACTTTTGGTAGCTTGTTGATTGTAAGTTAATTTGTAAAGTTAGTTTGAGTCATATATTGTGCTAAGTTCAACTATGGATGCTTGTTTACATTGCGCCAGTAATTGGGTACTTGAATGAATATTCATAGTCTAAAAATATTTTAGTTTCCTTAGAAGATTACACCATTTTTGTGGATTTGTAGGCTTGTCCTTGATAAATAGAAGCTGGTTTATCAAGGATCTGTCCATTTGAAGCATTCATCATTATTGTGATTGATCTTAGGAGTTAAAATAGGATCTCTCTCTAAAACCCTTATCTCTTTTGATCTTTCTTTAAATCTTGGTTAGTTTAGGAATGAATCAACATCACCACAATGCTATATTTGATGATAAGTATACTTCTAGCATTGTTAATTTGTAAGGCCTCTTGTGATTACCAAAAAATCACATTTTCACCGAGTTGTTTGTTGCATTGTCAAGACCTGACATTAGAGACCTTGGGGTTATCTCTTGAGGCTTGCTAATAGAGATTTACCTTTGAAGAGAACAAGGATATTACATTTTGTCTGTGTTGTTGCTGTGTAGAAAACACCATCAACAAATTGGCACTAGAAGGAGGGAATGAACATAAGGAAACATTGTTGGAAGTTGAATGAACCTTCATGTTGAAAATCTGAGATATGATAGATCTCTAAATCTAAAGTAAAAATTCTAAGTCGAGATGGAAAAGTAGTCTTATGTTTTTCATGATGGAAACAGTCTTCAAATTGATATTCCTCAACTTCATGAGTCTCTGAATAAGAGATTGTATCTTTGGAATAGTAAGGGTGTGCATCAATATGCATTATTAGACAAGTGCATAATTCATAATACCTATGGGCACAATGAGTTGGAATGTCTTAACTTTTTGGGTAGAATCGAGATGGTTTTGCAAAGGGAGATTTTCATGTGGAACATTCCTGAACCACTATTCTCTACATATTTAGAGTTTTTTGATGTTGCAGTTGAGGCATTCACAGAGTTAGTTAAAGATCAACTCGGTGGTGGTAGGTGTTTGCAGGATTTCTTCTTATCTAAATGGTGTAGAGTTCATAATACATCCCATTCAGAATTCACTTGTCATTCATGTGTGGACATTATCATTAAAGTTGGGAGACATCTGGAGTGGAAAGAATAATTATTCAAGGAATGTACTACAGAGAAGCCAACAAATTCTGGATCTGAAGAATGTGTAGTGGGTTTTGAGCCATCCACAAATGAAGCAGAATGCCAGAAGGAAGAATATGAAATATCCAAGGCAACAAAGGTAATTGATGAAAATTTAAGTGAAGAGCTACTTATAAAGATCAAGGATGTTGGTCCTACAGAGGCAAGCCAAGGGTTTGAATTGGAGAATACAATAGAGGATGAGCCACAAGAGAAAGAAGTGATTAGTTAGAGTACTTCTATTCATGATGAAGATCCAACATAGGCTAGATATGAAGATTTTGTTGCCAGATTTATGAAGGATTGGTCAAGCATGAGATATAGATTCTACCTAGAGGAGTTGTTGTTACCAAATTGGTGTAGGATACATGATGAGGAACATTCAGAATTCACATGTTGCCAATGTCAAACAACAATTAATGAGGTGGAACAAAAATTACAATTGTCAAACCAAACAAAAGATGCACATGAAGCTACATCAAATGAATCTCCAATTGAAGAATTTCAACAAGTTGCTAATAAATTTTTTGAACAACATGAGGCAGCCATGGAGGAGATTGGGTCTTCAATAAAGGAGATACAATGAATGTCTCATGGAACAAACTGAAGATTTTGATGAAGAAGTTGATGTTGTTAATGGCCATGATTTAGACTTTGAGCTTGCAAAGATGATGAATGGCAGGGAGTTCTCTCATTTATCAAAATTTATTTTTCCTCTATCTAGTGATGAATTGAGCATTGAAAATTCATAAATCTTATGTATTAATGATGTGGTAGCTAATTTCCATGATAATATGTAGGAAAATATGAATGATGCTAAGAATGGTAATGCTATAGTCACCATTGATGGGCATGACCACACAACTGCTAGTGAAAATAGACTTAAAGATCAATTTGTAGTGGTTTTTGATGAGCATTCACATGAACAAGTTAATACACATAAGGGTTCTTGTGAATTCGTCATTGATCCCTCACGAAGGCATTCAAATAGGTGAAAAGTTCCATCATGTTAATTCTGAATTTGTTCAATCTGAATTTCACCTTCAGGGATTTACTGATGACTTTGACTCTGTTTTACATGTTTTGAGCACAAAAGGAGTGTTGCACCATCAGTGGAGACCTCCTGACAACATGGATATTAGATCTTCACAATTGGATGATGACAAACACAACATTCTACTTGCACAAGTGTCACACCAAGTTATTTCTTTCCTTACTGTGAATTTTGAAGCTTATGAATTTGATTATAGGGGTTTAGGGAAAAAAAATTGCATATGGATTGGTCACAGTTTTAATGAGTTACCCCAGTTGTTGATTATTCTTGATTCTAACATTGAGTTTTAATGTTGCAATATTGAGATTTATTTTGTTGAGTATAAAGATGAATTTGCATTCTTGAGGACTATAACTATCACCTTATTGCTTGTCCATGCATTGATAAACCATATAGGGGTAGGTCTTAGTTTTCCATGTCTGATCATGAGTCACTTTGAGTCTCTTTGTACATAGCTTTGATTTGAATAAACGTAGCTTGCTATACTTTTCTTTTGCTATAGGTTTTCATTGATTTGCTTTAGTTTAGGTTTTCTCTAGGTGCTTTCCTTTGCTCTTGTTTTTTGCTTTGGGTTAGTTTAGATTTTCTTTCAGTTTGCTTTGCTTTGGTTAGTGTAGGTCTGCTTCAGGTTTGGGTTTGGTTTTTGCATTGCTTCTTCAGTTTGGTTTTCCTGATCTTTTGGTTGGGGAAGTGTTTTATTTGCATAACAATTGTTTTATTTATCTAGGGTTTGGTTTTCCTAATCTTTTGGTTGGGGAAGTGTTTTATCTACATAGCAATTGTTTTATTTATCTGGGATTGCATTAAGTATTTATTTTACAAACTCTAATCATCTTTTTGGATGGGATGGTTGAAGTCTTCTATTTAGTGTCACATGTGCTAAAAAGGTAAAGGGGATAAGTCATTGGATTGAGTTAGTTCCAAAATATGCTCAAATCTTACATATCACACATATCTTAAGAGTCTTGAGGTTGTTGTTAGGTTCCTTGTGAGGTCTTGTTAAGTGAATTTTTTTTTTTTTCTTCAACGCCACTATGATTCTTAGCCTTGAGTGCGAGCTTCATTGCTTATAGGTTGAAAATGAAAAGAAGTGAAAAGAAAAAATCAGAAAAGAAAGAAAAGAAAAAAGAGAACATATTGAAAATCAAAAAGAAAATTCAACTTACCAGGAGGATCTGAATATCTCTATCGGGGCTATCGATGCTTGGCTAGCAATAGAGCTATGTTTGGGAGAACCACATCAATAAACTCATCGAGGCTATGCATGCCTAACCAACAGTGAGGCTCTATCTAGGTTTCTTTTGGAGTTAGAATCACTTACATAGCTTTACCTGACTGAACTTTGTTTATTTGCAGTAGCTTAGGGAGGGAAATTAATTCATTTGCACAAACTTGGATTTTTGACACAAGAAGGGCTTTCTTGTTCATTGGTTTTGAGCCTTTACTTTATTGGTTGAACTGATGTGAGGATCAAAACAAAAGATTTTGGGTTCTTGATTCCAGTTTTTCATCGAAATGCTCTAGAGAATTTTCCCAACAGAGTCGCCATTTGTTGTGCAATGTTTGCACACACACCCCACTAGAGGCAGGGACCCTCTTTTTTATTTTTCATCTCCACATCTTGGCTTTGTCAATTTTCAATTTTTCTCTTCTTTAGAGGTTATTTTGGGGTTAAGTCCAAATTTGATTTGATGAAGGAAATAGTTTAAGGCATCCTAAGGGTTTTGGAGAAATACACCTGTCATGGATTTTGGAAATAGGGATTTGGAAGTGAATTTTAAATGTCATATGTAAATATTTTTTTCACAAATGGATAGGGAATGAAAAATTAGGCTAGGTTGCTTTTTGAATTTTTTGAAAATTCCTTCTTGGTAAAAAGTTATGGAGTTTTAGAGATTTAGAGATTTCAATTAGGTAAGGAATTCAGAAAATCCTTCCTGTCGCGGATTCCTCGAAGTTCCTGTCACTTGGAAAATTCTTCCCATCATAGATTCCCAAAACTTCCTATCACTCAGAAAATCCTTCCTGTCGTGGATTGCCCGAAGTTCTTGTCACTTGAAAAATCCTTCCTGTCATGGATTCCTCGAAGTTCCTCTCGCTCAGAAAATCCTTCTTGTCGTGGATTCCTCAAAGTTCATGTCACTCAGAAAATCCTTCCTATCACAGATTCCTCAAAGTCCTTGTCACTCACAAAATTCCATCTTGTCTGTATTTTCTGAACTTCCTATCATGAATTTCCTGAACTCCTGAAATCTCCGAAATTTCTTAACGGGGTTAAATTTTTGAAATCTTTTGACGGAGTTATTTCTTTCCAAGGGTTTGTTTATGCTTAATTTTAATGTTTTATGGATTGTATTTTCAAATGTGAGCTACTAATGATTATATTTATTTTTGAGGATTAAACAAATCAAAAGGGGACTTGCATATGGATTCGTGCCGAGAGGAAAATCTGGAAAATATTGTAACTAAATATTACATGTAACCTCAAATTTTAATTTGTGGGGTCTACATATGAATCAGTGCCACCAACTATATGCCAACTATAGGATGTGTTTTAAACAAGAGGGACATGTGATGTTGCTTTATTTCTCCAATCAGAATTTTTTTATCAAGATTGAGGTGGCAGATTGTTTTTTTCTCATTGCTCCTAGTTGTAATAGAATTATGTTGATTGGATGATGATGTATTGTAAAACTCTTGTAACCTTCTGATGATTCTAGAAGAGTGATCTATTCCGTTGTATTAATTTAATCTTGGCCATTGAAATTGTAATGTAAAATCTATAAAAGGCCAGTGCCTTCTCATTTGTTAAGGGTTATATGATAGAGTTAGACTTGGTTAGAAAGCCAGAATTGGCTACATTAGGAGAAGTTAGAATTCAATAGGAGTAGTTGTAGGAGAGGAGAGAGTGAGAAGACTATTATGTAAATTCTGGAGAAGCTAACACAATTGAGTTGTTGATTTGACAAACTTTACTTTTCGTTTTGACAACCTTATGGTTTCTTGTTCTTGATTCTCAGTGTTAGATTTCAGTTCTTTTACAATGATGGTGGAATGTGAATGATGTTTGATCAATCTCCTACTCATACTTTTGGTAGCTTGCTAATTTTAATTTACTATGCAAAGTTAGTCTAAGCCATATATTGTGCTAAGTTCAATTGTGGATGTTTGTTTACATTGTGCCAATAATTGGGTATGTGAATGAATATTTATAGTATGAAAATATTTTAGTTTCCTTAAAGATTGCACTATTTTTATGGAGTTGTAGGCTTGTCCTTGATTAAGTAGAGGATGGTTTATTGGGGATCTATCCATTTGAAACATTCATCATTATTGTGATTGATCTTAGGAGTTAAAATAGGATCTCTCTATTAAACCCTTATGTCTTTTGATCTTTTTTTAAAAAAATATGGGTTAGTTTAGGATTGAATCAACATCACAATACTATATTTGATGATAAGTATACTTCCAACATTATTAATTTGTAAGGCCCCTTGTGATTACCAACAAATCACATTTTCACTGAGTTGTTTGTTGCATTGTCAAGACATGACATTAGAGACTTTGGGGTTATCTCTTGAGGCTTACTGATAGAGATTTACCTTTCAAGAGATAGGATATTACATTCTGGTTGAGTTGTTACTGTGCAGAACACACCATCAACAAGACCCCCCAATCTCAAGGATTAACAAATGGGATCATTATTCATAGAAACCACTAAAAACCATATTTTTAGAGACCTAATACCATCAACAGTTAATCTAGTATGGTGCAAGGTATAATATGATGCCTAAAGTTACCCAACATGTACCATCTTGAGGAAAGATATGATTTATTTGGAGGTGTAAAAAATCTTCAAGAGAAGGGGAAAGGTGAGACATTGTGCCATTGGAACCCTATCTATTTCCTCTTGAGAGAGGAAAGTGCATGCACAATCCTACAATATTTTATTTCTTGGGCACATAATAGTGTGACACTCCTTTATTGAATAATATAGGTTGTTATCATACTTGGTGTGTACTTATTGTACAAGGCCAATGAAACCATTTGGCATTATACATTGGAATAATAACAACCATTATCTCTTACTATTGTTTCAATCTTCTTGCCAATTTACCCCTCAAAGTAGTCAAAATAAACATTTTTAAAAAATTCTATAGAATGTTGGATAGGACAACTGAGAGGGGGGATGAATCAATTGTCACAGATTATAACCTTAAATTCAATTATCCGAACTAACACATAAACTAATTAAGTGATTAACCATCAAATAAAAATGCACAAACACAATAATGCCAAATTTATGTGGAAAACCCAATGAGGGAAAAACCATGGTGAGGATTAACTCACACTATAGAGAATATCAAAACTGATTACAAAATGATCATTTCTTGAGATAAGGCTCACTACCTAAAATAAGGACTCACTATCTAGACTCACTATCCACAAGGCTACAACCCGAAGGGATCACTTCCAAAAAGATACAAAGCAGACAAAGAAGACTTGTTACAGAGAGACAACAATCCCAATGCAACAAAGATTCCACCATAATCACTGATCAACTTGCATGAATGATAGAGTTTTCCTTCTGGTCACTGCATCTGAAAACTCAACATTAAGATTTGCATTGATCAACCACACACCTAGCTCATAGACTTTTAGAATAGCATCAAAGTCACATCTACTCTTTCACTTATCTTCCTTATTTTCTTATGTATAATTTTCATCGCTAGCACATTTTGTATTTATACTATCTCCAACCTTGAAAAGATACAAAGTCGGCCATCCAATCTTCAAATTCAAATTAGGTTGGCACCAAACATCCTAGGGTGGAATTAGAATGAGGGTGACCCAAACACATGATTCACCGGGACCCATAATAGATCCAACACACTTCATCAACTTCAAAGATAGTGCTTGACACACGATTGGCCAAACTAGTGTAAAACATATAGATCAATTAAGCTCGATACTTCCAAATGCTGAAACCATCTTCAATATAACTAGGGAAACACAACCCTAAAACCACATGCCATAAGACTTCATCAAAGAGAAATCCAGACCAGGAAAAATTCTCCCAGACCTCAATCAAAACACAAAGAAACATAATTCACAAGCACCAGATCAACATCCTCAATAGCTGAATACCTGTAACCTTCTTTTAATACAATTTTCTCAACATTATCAACATATACAGTCAACAACAACTAGTAGATAAACAACTGACTGGTTGACATCATTGACACCACTTTCATTCCTCTTCCATTCTTGCAACAATCTCCCCCTTTTCCATTGATGGCAACACATGATGTGAAAAACCATCAAAGACACCATACTGGTTCTAAAAATACTTCTCAATATTTTTCTTTTGCTTCTCCCCCTTAGAAGACCTCTTCCTCACTACCTTCTTTCTCTTATTAGCTTCATTTCCTTTTCACATGCTCTCTCTCTCCTTTCTTTTTCTCTTTTTTTTTCACATGATTTCTCTCCCCCTTTGACATCAATGACATAGGAAAAAGATATGTTCATTGAAACTTCCTTGGACATTAAAATAGAAAACTCATAATAACAACACTTAAAAATATATTTTCTCCTCTTGAGGGGTAGCCACCAAAAACATCAATCCAAAAAGATATAACCATGAATCCACATTATCAAGACATGACATTAGAAACCTTGGGGTTATTTCTTGAGGCTTACTGATAGAGATTTACCTTTCAAGAGTGATAGGATATTACATTCTATCTGAGTTGTTGTTGTGCAAAAAATTCCATCAACAAGACCCCCCAATCTCAAGGATTAACAAATGGGATCATTATTCATAGAAACCACTAAAAACCATATTTTTAGAGACCTAATACCATCAACAGTTAATCTAGTATGGTGCAAGGTATAATATGATGCCTAAAGTTACCCAACATGTACCATCTTGAGGAAAGATATGATTTATTTGGAGGTGTAAAAAATCTTCAAGAGAAGGGGAAAGGTGAGACATTGTGCCATTGGAACCCTATCTATTTCCTCTTGAGAGTGGAAAGTGCATGCAAAATCCTAAAATATTTTATTTTGGGAACATAATAGTGTGACACTCCTTTATTGAATAATATAGGTTGTTATTATACTTGGTGTGTATTTATTGTACAAGCCCAATGAAACCATTTGGCATTATACATTGGAATAATAACAACCATTATCTCTTACTATTGTTTCAATCTTCTTTCCAATTTACCCCTCAAAGTAGTCAAAATAAACATTTTTAAAAAATTCTATAGAATGTTGGATAGGACAACTGAGAGGGGGGGGTGAATCAGTTGTCATGGATTATAACCTTAAATTCAATTATCTGAACTAACACATAAACTGATTAAGTGATTAACCATCAAATAAAAATGCACAAACACAATAATGCCAAATTTATGTGGAAAACCCAATGAGGTAAAAACCATGGTGAGGATTAACTCACACTATAGAGAATATCAAAACCGATTACAAAAATGATCATTTCCTTAGATAAGGCTCACTACCTAAAATAAGGACTCACTATCTAGACTCACTATCCACAAGGCTACAACCCGAAGGGCCCACTTCCACAAAGATACAAAGCAGACAAATAAGACTTGTTATAGAGAGACAACAATCCCAATGCAACAAAGATTCCACCACAATCACTGATCAACTTGCATGAATGATAGAGTTTTCCTTCTTGTCACTGCATCTGAAAACTCAACATTAAGATTTTCATTGATCAACCACACACCTAACTCACAGACTTTCAGAATAGCATCAAAGTCACGTCTGCTCTTTCACTTATCTTCCTTCTTTTCTTATGTATAATTTTCATCGCTAGCACATTTTGTATTTATACTATCTCCAACCTTGAAAAATTACAAAGTTGTCCATCCAATCTTCAATTTCAAATTAGGTTGGCACCAAACATCCTAGGGTGGAATTAGAATGAGGGCGACCCAAACACATGATTCACTAGGACCCATAATAAATCCAACACACTTCATCAACTTCAAAGATAGTGCTTGACACACGGTCGGCCAAACTAGTGTAAAACATATAGATCAATTAAGCTCGATACTTCCAAATTCTAAAACCATCTTCAATATAACCAGGGAAACACAACCCTAAAACCACATGCCATAATACTTCATCAAAATGAAATCTAGACCAACAAAAATTCTCCCAGACCTCAATAAAAACACAAAGAAGCATAATTTACAAGCACCGGATCAACATCCTCAACAACTGAATACCTGTAACCTTCTTCTAATACAATTTTCTCAACATTCTCAACATATACAGTCAACAACAACTAGTAGATAACCAACTGACCGGTTGACATCATTGACAACACTTTCATTCCTCTTCCATTCTTGCAACAATCTCCCCCTTTTCCATTGATGGAAACACATGATGTGAAAAACCATCAAAGACACCATACTGGTTCTAAAAATACTTTTCAATACTTTTCTTTTGCTTCTCCCCCTTAGAAGATCATCTTCCTCACTACCTGCTTTCTCTTATTAGCTTCATTTCCTTTTCACATGCTCTCTCTCTCCTTTCTTTTTCTCTTTTTTTTTCACATGATTTCTCTCCCCCTTTGACATCAATGGCACAGGAAAAAGATATGTTCATTGAAACTTCCTTTGACATGAAAATAGAAAACTCATAATAACAACACTTAAAAATCTATTTTCTCCCCTTGAGGGGTAGCCACCAAAAACATCAATCCAAAAAGATAGAACCATGAATCCATCGAATTGATGCATCTCCAAATGCATCTTAGTTTGTAAAAGGAGGGGCAATAACCCTAGCTTATCTTGGAGATACTCAAAAGTAACTTTAGGAAAATCCTTTGTAAATATATCCATAATTTGATCCTTTGTCGAAACATACTCAAGCTTGACTTCATTCTCCGTGATCTTCTCTCTTAAGAAATGATACCTAATTGATATATGCTTCATTCTCAAGTGCATCACAAGATTCTTTGAAATGTTAATTGCACTTGTATTATCATAAAAGATAGGAATAGGATCATCATGTAGCACTGTGATATCCTTCAATGTCTATTTCATCCATAAAACTTGTGTACAACAAGATTCAACAATGATACACTTAGCTTTAGTAGTAGAAAAAGAGATTGAATATTGATTCTTACTCAACCATGCCACCAATCTACATCCAAGAAAGAATGCACCACCACTTGTACTCTTTCTGTCATCTATACTTTTGACCCAATCTACATCTGTATAAGCACTAAGTGAAAAATTAGTATCTTTAGGATACCATAATCCATAATCTAGAGTTCCATTCAAATATTTGAATATTCTTTTAATTGCAGTAACATGTGTTTCCTTTGGAACTTCTCAAAATCTAGCTATAAGACAAACTGCATGCATAATATTTGGTCTAGTAGCAGTCAAATATAGTAGTCCACCAATCATAGATATGTACTTGCTCTGATCAACCTTAGGTGAATCATCATATTTTTTTTAACTTGCAACCAGTCACCTTAGGAGTACTTACCAGTTTGGAACTATCTATCCCAAATTTTCTCAACATCTCTCTCACATACTTAGATTGTAAAATGAAAATTCCTTTCTCTGTTTGATTAATCTATAGCCCAAGAAAGAAATTCATCTCCCCAAACATAGACATTTCAAATTATTTATGCATCTCTTCCACAAACAACTTGCACATCTTTTCATTTCCTCCAAGAATAATATCATCAACATATACAACTACAATCAAGATTTTTTCATTTTCAGTCTTGAAATACAAATTACTATCTGTTGTAACTTTGTTAAATCCTTGTTGAATCAAATACTTATCTAGCCTTGCATACTAGGCTCTAGGAGCTTGCTTCAATCCATAGAAATCTTTCTTCAATTTGCACACCATATCTAGTTGATCTTTTAACTGATATCCTTTTGGTTGTTCCATGTAGACCTCTTCATCTAGTTCACCATTCAAAAATGCTGACTTGATATCCATCTGATTTACTTTGAAATATCTATAAGTAGTTAATGCCAAGAACATTCTTATAGTTTCCTTTCTTGCTATCGAGGAAAAAGTATCTTGAAAATATATACCATCTACTTGTGCATAGCCTTTACACACAATCCTTGCTTTGTTTCTAACAACTTTCCTATTCTCATTTAGCTTATTTTTGAATACCCATTTTGATCCAATAATATTTTTGTCTATCATTCTTGGGACCGATTCCAAAGTTTGATTCTTCTCAATCTACAAAAGTTGTTGTTTCATTTATTCCTTCCAATGTTCATCCTCACAGGCTTCACTTACTGACTTCAGCTCAATCTCAGATAATAAGCACAAATTTACTTCAGCAACAACTTTGCTTCTAATTAACACACCTTTTGTCTTGTCTCCAATAATTTGACTCTCTAAATGATTCCTCTATACATATTTCAGTGTCCTAGGGGGGCATCACCAGAGCATCTTCTTCTCTTTCATTCTAATTTTTCTATTCATATTTATCCCATTCTTCCATAATTTCTTCTATTCTTGCACAATCATGTTCATCAAACACATATCCATCAATATCAATAGAATTCTTCACTGTTTCATCAACCTTCACATTTTAGATTTCTACAATCTTCCTGAGTCTTTTGTTGAAACAACTATATGCCTTTCTTTTAGTAGAGTATCCAAGAAATATTCCTTCATCACTTCTTGCATCAAATTTTCCCAATGTTTCCTCATCTCTTCTGATATAGCATTTTCTTTCAAATACCTTGAAATATTTAACTATAGAAATTCTTTCGTGCCATAGCTCATAGGGAGTCTTTGTACTATTTTCTCTTGCCTAAACTCGATTGAATACATATACAACAGTGTGAATAGCTTCTTTCTAGTAAACTTCTAGTAATCCAACTTCAGTAATTATTGACCTAGCAGCTTCTTGAACTATTTTGTTTTTCCTTTCAACAACACCATTTTGATGAGGGGTTCTCAAAGTAGATAATTGTCTCTTTATTCCATGCACTTCACAAAACATATTGAACTCATGGGAGGTGAATTCTCCACCTGTGTGATATCTTAAGAATTTTATCTTCAAATTCACTTCATTTTCAACCATAGCCTTAAATGCCTTGAATTTATCTAATGCATCTAATTTCTCTCTTAGAAATGTAAGCCATGTATATCTAGAATAATCATCAATTAAAAACATAAAGTACCTTTCACCAAGTAGACTTCACACTCTCATGGGACCACAAATATTTGTATGAACCAAATCCAGTAATCCAGTATTAGATTGTTCTCTTGATCTGTAATGATTTCTTGTTTGCTTCTCGATCTGGCAATTCCTGCAAATAGTATTTATAGACTTTGTAATTCTTAGTAGATCTCTCACAGCTTGAACAATACTAATCTTTACTAAGTTATCAAAATTCATGTTACACATTCTCTTGTGCCATAACCAACTGTCATTTATTTGAGTCATAAAACATCATCCATCAACACCTTTAAGTTGATAAATATTCCCTTCAAATTTCTTTCATGTAGCAATCAATGTTCTAGATCCTTTCTGGATCTCATATTTCTCATCCTTAAACACAAGATCATATCATTTTCGACATATTTGACCAATGCTAAACAAATTATGCCTTAAACCCTTAATATAGTAAACATCGTCAGTATGATGCTTGCCATCAAAACTTACTAAACCTATCCCACAAATTTTAACATCAATATCATCTCCAAACATAACCAGACCTCCATCATATTTCTCAATTTTCACAAAATTACTCCTGTCACTAGTCATGTGATGTGAGCTACCACTGTCAACTACCCAAAAGTTCTTTTCCTATTTAGCATGCATGGCAAAGATAACTGTACCTTCATTTTTCTCCTTCTCCTTCTCCTTCTCCATAGTACTATCCTTTGACTATTTTTTTGAATTAGTAGAAGTAGGTTCATCCTTAATTTCCAAGAACAAGTATTCATTGTCATCTGGATCTTCATATTTTGAATCTTCATCTGAAATACTAGCATTCTCATTAACATAGTAAGCTTTGTTAATCTTCTTTCATTTCTTTTCTTTCTCATATCTTTGTTTATTCCTTTTAGCTCTTTCTGGACACTTTGCAGCATACTGACCAATTTCTCCACAACTAAAGCACTTAAAGGGACATTTACCTTCATATTTATCAAAGCCTTTTCTCATTCTTTGTACAAAGTTAGCCTCGATTTCATCAAAGTTTTCTTCATCCATGTCTTCAATTTTTGTAGCTTTAAAAGCAATTTCTATTTTTTCTCCACTTCTTAGATTCGGCTTCCTCATCTCATAAAATGTCAAAAATCCTAGCAGCAAATCCTTAGTACAATTCTTATAATCTATAGTCTGCTCAATAACACTCACCTTTTCACTGTAAGCATCAGGAAGAGTTTTGAGAATCTTCTTTACAATTCTAGTTTCATCTATAGTACTGCCAAGAGATCGCATTCCAGCCACTACCTCATCCAATCTCTATACATAGGCTTTAACATTCTCATCTTTAGACATATGTATAAGATCAGACTGTGTTTCCAAATTTTATAATTTTGCCTCTTTTACCCTTTCATCACCATCGTGTGCTCTTTCTAAAGCATCCCAAACTTCCTTAGCTATCTTTAAATTTTGAACCTTAATCAACTCAGAATGTACCATTCATGTGCTCTAATTTCTTTAGGTGTACTTGGACCATTAGAAGGAGGAGTGCAGGGATTCTTATAAGCTTTCTCCACATCATTTTCTTAATACTCTAGATGTTCTTACATCAATACTTTCTAGATACCATAATTAGTTCCATCAAACCTCAGATAATCAAAGACCATTTTACTAGCCATCCTGGACCTTTGTCAAGTGGTTAAGCTCTTCACCAAGGAACCAATCTCCGATACCAATTGTTGGATAGGACAACTGAGAGGGGGGGAGTGAATCAGTTGTCATAGATTATAACTTTAAATTTAATGATCGAAACTAACACATAAACTAATTAAGTGATTAACCATCAAATGCAAATACACAAACACAATAACACCAAATTTGCGTGGAAAAATCAATGAGGGAAAAACCATAATGAGAATTAACTCACACTATAGAGAATATTAAAACCAATTATAAAAAGGCTCATTGTCTGAGATAAGGATCATTGCCTAAAATAATGAATCACTATCTAAAATCACTATCCATAGGGCTACAACTCAGAGAGCTCACTACCACAGATACAAAGAAGACAAAGAAGACTTGTTACAAAGAGGCAACAATCCCAATGCAACAAAGATTCCACCACAATCACTAATCAACTTGCATGAATAATAGAGTTTTCCTTTTGCTCACTGCATTTGGAAACTCAATGTTAAGCTTCGCACTGATCAACCACACACCTAACTCACACACTTTCAAAATAGCATCAAAGTCATGTCTACTCTTTCACTTATCTTCCTTCTTTTCTTATATACAATTTTCATCGCTAGCACATTTTGTATTTATACTATCTCCAACCTTGAAAAGATACAAAGTCAACCATCCAATCTTCAAATCCAAATTAGGTCGGTGCCAAACATCCTAGGGTAGAATTAGAATGAGGGTGGCCCAAACACATGCTTCACCAAGACCCATAATAGATCCAACACACTTCATCAACTTTGATGATAGTGCTTGACACACGGTCATCCAAACCAGTGTAAAACACATAGATCAATAAAGCTCGATACTTCCAAATGTTGAAACCATCTTCAATAGAACTAGGGAAACACAACTCTAGAACCACAAGCCATAAGACTTCATCAAAGAGAAATTCAGACCAACAACAATTCTCCCAAACCTCAATCAAAAGACTAAGAAACATAATTCACAAGCATCGGATCAACATCCTCAACAGCTAAATACCTGTAACCTTCTTTTAATACAATTTTCTCAATATCCTCAACATATACAGTCAACAACAACTAGTGGATAACCAGTTGACCAGTTGATTCCTATAAATTCATAATTGATTATCCTTCACCGCAATTGATTATCCTTTGGTACAACTAATTTTATATAGTAATATAGAAACTTAGGTTTTTCCAAAATCATCACAATTTATCCTTCATGTGTCACACTTGATCTCTCATGAGTCATAATTGATTATGGAAATGTTGTAATTGATCCTATATTTGATGCAGTTGATTTACAAACTGTAAACCTGAACTGAACAATTTTAAATAGAGAATTACAACTAAAGATTTATTTTCCTTATTTGATCCATCTTGTACTACAATTGATCCATACTTTCATGCAATTGATTTATACTATCATTTTCTTGACTACTATCTTGAGATCCTAAAATACACAACTGACATGTACACAAGAATACCTGAGATGTACCACCATACCATATTTAGTTTTAACCCATTATCCTACACACAACCCATCTCACTATCATATCCATATGACTTAGAATTGATTTATAGTTGGACCAAATCTATCACCCATATATAATTAGTAGTCTATTATCTATCTACCAAAATTGATTCATAATTTTTTAGATAGTATACCCCCTTTATCTCTAATTTATCATTTTTATTGAAATTTTTCCTTCTCTAAGTAGAGGGTCAAGTTATCCTATCAATGGTATAGATTATCCGAGGATCTAATCTACTTCTAAGTTGGTATATTCCACCCCCTATCTATTGGCTTGAATTCATTAATCTAGTTCAAGTCCAATATACAAATCAAATCCTAATCACCACTATCTAAGAAATAGATATAATTTTGACCTTTTTTCTTGGTCTCACTATCCAAAGTATCAAACCCCTTCAAGTCAAAAGGTTTCAAAATATCTTATATTCTAATTGAAACATGTTTTCAACTTAATAAAAGGATGAAATCTCAATAAGACCCTAATGGTGTCACCACAAACATGAACCATGCCTAAAACCCAAATGAAATGTCCTCATAGTTATTCATGTCAAGTGGGTATGAAACCTCATCACCACCTAGTGTTGGTACTAGACCTAACATGGTGGGAAAGTTAGAGACTTAACACCTGAAGAGTTGGAAGAAGCACAATAAGACACTAATGCCATGAAACTTGTAGACTCCCTTCTTACAACAAATTATGATCAATATTTCCTATTACTAGCACAACAAGGAGCAAAATTACCTTTCATATTTGATACCACCCTCATACAAGAAATCACCAACACAACCTTGTTGGTTTGTTTTTAAATCCCAACTGATTCCTGAAACTATCTAAAGAATTTCCAATTCTTATGCTCAAAGGTTTCAAGAGGTTGGCCAATGAATAAGAGATTGATTTTATAATTCTCTCCTCAGTAGTTCAGGTTTTACAAGACCTAGGAGGGTGATCCTTAAAACTATTAGATATATTTACACTTTATTCATACCAATATATTGTTTAAGCATAAATTCTCATAAAATGTGCCGAAAATTACAAATAGATGAGACTTAATTGGCTAGATTCTTAGAGACTATTGATTTACTGGCTTTTAGAACATGAATAAAATTTAAGGAATAATTTACAACATAAATGAGAAATTGATTTGAAATGTAATGACCATCAACATGTAACTAGTATTCATACTTAGATTGGTGCATTAAACCTAGGTTATAGAGTCAAAGAGAAATGTAATTATCTTTTGAACAACTTAAAACAAATTTTGTGAAAGCTCATATATCATTGCCTGACATTGATATTATTTAAAATTTAAAACCAATTCTACTTAACAATCCCTGAATATATTAGAACTATCAACATTCCAAATACAAAAATTTAATCTATTACTTGAATTTAAGCTATATGAGAAACATCCAATTGCAGAAATGGAAATGATGAACAAAAAAAGATCCTTGATCAATTTTATTCATAAGAGTAAAAAAATATACATTTGGAGATAATTGATTATGAAATTATCACAATGTGTTCATATATTTTGAATTTTTATTGGTGTACAAAAATTATAATTACATCTACATTTATTCCTTGGAAGACCTAGACTGGACAATTATAGACCTAAAACAAAACTCCCTCTGTTTACAAAAATCCAAGATTCTTTCAAAACAACTCAAAATTCCCTTTTATAGAAACACAAGAGAAACAAGTTGTAAGCCTTGGACAAATGCCACATTTTCATTTGGCAATATTTTCCAAAGGCTCATAAACAAACTAGTACAAATGCTTTGTAGAAGACAAAAAATGCACCACTAGAGGACAAAAACAGTTGTAGAAGCTGCCAAAGAAGATATTTTTGACTTTGCAATGATGAAGCAAAAAGGAGAGGGTGCATGATTATTTTGTCGTATTACATACCTTGCACTAAAAAATAAATTTTAAGAACTTGTTGGAGATGATGGTGACTACAATATAAAAGATAAAAAAGAGCCAAAACTATAAAATTGTTTGAAGGATATAGCTGGATACTCAAAAAATTGTCATTATCTGAACTATATATTGCATTAGGGACTTAGTGACATGATGTAAATTTATACATTAACATTTATTATATTTTTCATCCTATCCCACATAAATTATTTTTGAGGGCAATTCGAATGAAAGAACTTTATCAACATAACAATTATACTCAAGACACTTTGCATCCAAGAGTGCTCTAGTCTCGTTGCAAAAAGTATCTAAACCCAACTCTAAGGAAACCAAATTTTCTATAGTGGAGTTTAACAAATTTGTATCCACGTCATCATTAGCATATATGAAAGTTTCAAGGGTTGGAACCATTGTGTTGAATCCTGTCATCCATTATTCTAAATATTTAAGCTCTCCATTCTCATACAGGATGCTAGGCATGACTTTCATTTCTATATATTCAAAAAATTTGAACTTAATCTTTATTTTTTGTACTAGTTTTGTCATATATTTGATGGATAACTTTAAGAAGCCCCCCTCGGTGAAGGTGTAAAATCTTGGTGAATATTGTATACTTCCTAAAAAAAATATTAATTTTATTGGCAATTTTTTTTGTTTTTTAGGAAAAAATAATCTCAATTGGTGAATTTTTTGTAATCACTAGAAGTCCGTGGAAAATCCTGGAAAATTACAATTTTTTTAAAACCAATAAAATATTTTCATTGGTGATAAAACCTATTTTCAAACCAATAAAATATTTCCATTGGCGAATTAAACATTTTTTCAAACCAACAAAATATTTCTATTGGAAAAAACAAATAAAATACTTTTGTTGGCGATTCAAAAATGTTTTCAAACCAAAAAATATATTTTCATTGGTGAATTAAACACAATCTCAAACCAATAAAAAAATTCATTAGAAAAATAAACTTGTATGCCAATAATAAATCATAGCGTGGGTGGCAAAAATATCAAATTCTACATATTGTTCTATTCCACAAAAAAATTTCCACACATCCAAATTCTTTCATAAAGTGTCTAGAATGGGGACGATTGTCATCATATTCATTATGTCTGAAGCTAGATGTCAATGCAAATTAATATAATCCATGACCGTTTGATGAAATTTTGATGCATGTCTGTAGTTGCATTCCAGAAGAAAATGTCTAAAGCACTAGACTTGTGAATTCAAACCTTTAGAATAACACTAGAATAGTTAGATTTTCAAAAATCAATGGTTGACATTTTATTACTTATAAAATCACTTAAAGTCATGATACCCAAAATAATATTTTATCATTGACTAGCTACCAGTAGTTGAAGGTCGCTTAAGTTATGAATGAAGCCCTTGGAGTCATCGTGGTGACCGACTCCTCATCCTAGGCGATTACCAATTTACCAGTTTTGTGGACTATTAAAGTTAGGTGACAAATATTTGCTCACAAAAATCAAGGGTTGAGATTGGTGATTAACGATTAGGAAGCTCTTGCACACCGACATTGTTGAGAAGGTGATGTCATTAGTTTTTTGTGGTAATGCAGGATTGTTACATTTGTCCTTAGTGGGACCGAGCTTCAACTCGAGCTCATGGTTAATGGTCTAAAAGGAATCAATAATCAATGCTAAGTTCATCAAAGATCAATGGTTATTGCAAGATGGATGACTATAGTTTCATTTCAAAAGAAAATGTCTAAAGCACTAGACTTGTGAATTAAACCTCCCAAATAATGCCATAACTGTTAGATTTTAAAATATCAATGGTTGACGCTTTATTATTTTTTAAATCACTTAAACTCATGACTCAATTTTTTTGAAATAATATTGTCACATCAAGTGGTGAATTAAATGTTAAGTGTTGAGTATTTGATGTCATTGTCTTTGTTCTAACTTCTATATATACTTCACCAACTTGATGTTCTTCATATCATTTATAATATATTTGGCTTTGCTTTATTTATTCTCTATTCTCAATTTAACTATGATATGGAGTCTTCATGGCGTGTCATGCTACCCAAATGTTTTTGGGAGAAAATAAGTGACGATGCATACAACAAATGAAAGTTGGGTATGGATTTTATAATTCCTTGTGTGCAGGTTGAGGATGCTATAAGAATAATTGTGGGTAGGGAATGGCTTTAAAACAACCCCCATGCTCTATTTTATGAGGTAGCTTTGACTTTCTTGTCCAATTGCATGGACATTTTTCTTGATAAAGCTTTGGTGAAGATGTTGGCATTACATTATTTATAGCCTTTCATTTACTCTATTTCTTCGTTGAAGTTGGCACTAGATCATTACAATTTTGAACAACCCTGATGCTCTATTTTATGAGGTAGCTTCGACTTTCTTGTCCAATTGCATGGAAATTTTTCTTGATAAAGGTTTGGTGAAGATGTTGGCATTAAAAAATTTATAGGCTTTCATTTACTCTATTTCACCTATTGGTGGAATCTTCCACAAAGTGGAATTGCATGCCTCTACAACACAAACTCTTGCCCTAGTTAATATGAGGTGTGGTCTGCTATGTCATATGAAAAACAAATCATTAAAGAGTCTAGACTTTTGGAAGAAGGATTTGGGTGATTCTCTTTTCTTCTCTGTTATTACTTTGTTCAATTCAATTCACCTTCTGCTCAAACATCCGGTTGAGGGTCACTGCTATTGTTACAAATTTTTTTAGTAATGAATTGTTTCTAATAATTTATTGTACAACATAGCAACTCTTGTAATATGTATTTTGTGATTGTATTTTTTTCATGGTTAGTTGCTTTTTGGACAAGCTAGCTATGTAGTATGTACTTCAATCTTCAGCTACTTAAATTAAAATACTTTTTCATGGCTCCATTCTTGTAAATACTTTTTTCTTTGTTCAATATAAAAATGTGGCTTTTAAAACTAATAGTAAGTATCAACATATAGTTATGATCATAAGTGAGCAAAATTTATTGTGACTTATTAGTGGACATTGATAATGATTAAGTTACAACAAGCCATTTAATTCTCTCTTTTTAATGATTCGAAGTACTCTACCTTTCATTTAATTCTCAATATTTTTATTGATTTCCGCATATCTGTTGGATAATCTTTCATTGAAGAAAATGTGTATGCGGTATTGTGGATTAATGCCATATCTACCTATTAAATTTTTGATTTGATAACTTGATACCGAAAATGGCAGAAAGTATGACACATGGTACATGCTTTATTTTTATCGATTTCCATATTTTTTATCGATTTTTGCATATCCGTCGGATTGTTTTTTATTGAAGAAAATGTTGTTGCGGTACCACAGATTAACACCATATTTACATCGAAGTGAGTGAAATGTTTTATTTGATCATATACTTCTAATTATAAGTGAGAAAAAATTATTATGACTTATTAGTGTACATTGATAATGATTAAGGTACAACAAGCCATTTAATTCTCTCTTTTAATACCTCAAAGTACTCTATCTTTCATTTAATTCTCAACATTTTTATTGATTTCCGCATATCTATTAGATAGTCTTTCATTGAAGAAAATGTATATGTGGTACTACAGATTAAGGGCATATCTACTTGTGAAATGTTTGATTTGATAACTTGATACCGAAAATGGTAGAAAGTATGGCACATGGCACATGCTTTCCTTTTATCGATTTCTGCATATCCGCTAGATTGTCTTTCTTTGAAGAAAGTGTGGTTGTGGTACCATGGATTAATGCCTTATGTAAATTCGAAGCGATTGATTGGATAGCTTGATATTGAAAATTGCATGGCGTACTGTAGATGATGATTTCATTAATCTAGTGATCAATTGAAACAATATTTGTAATGATTTCATATAATTTGAGTGGTGATTTTGAAAGCTTGTTAGCTTGAGGTACAATTTGCATGTAGCTAGACATCAATCAAAATAAACATTGTAATTGTAAATGTAAGAAAGACTTAAGTTACATGGTTAATTTGGTTTTTGATTTGCACAATTATCATTATACCCAACCTCACACAAATTGTGAGTAAACAAGGATTAGGTTGGTAGTGGTATTGGTGGCCCATATATAGGGATAGTGAGCACAACTGGAATCTTTCATAGAAGGATAAAGGATTTACTATTGAGTGCAATGTTTTAAATTGTCATAAGGGTTTTCCTTTTATAAGGTTAATAAGGAAGAAGATGATGTGACATTATTGGGGATACTCTAAATTCTCCTACCTCCAATTATGTACTTATAGAATAAAAGACCAATTTCCCTCAAGTTCAGAATGGGTGGAATTGGAAAGAAGTTGATCTAGTTAACCTGACTTCTTAGATAGGTTTTGAACTAGGATGAGGAGCTTTGATGGAGATAAGTGCTTTCATAGAGAGTACACCCACATAATTATTTTAATCTTGTTTGCATTCAAAATTAGTGACTTCTCATACTCCATTTTGATAGAGGCCCTCGAAGAGGAACTGCGGAATTTTAGACTCATTATGTACTATCCTAATGCATGGAAGCTGTAGACACGCAAAATGTACAAGTTGACATTGCGCATCTCACTCTGATCTACTAACATCGTTTCTTCCTAAATCATCCCTCGGTCTAGCTGTTTAATCAAATTCCCTTATTTGATTAAATTCATCAATATTCGTCTCTTAATTAAATAAATTATTTTGTCTAATTAAGTCACTTTCCCTTGTTAATTAAATCAATTCATTTGATCTAATTATCCCTATTTAATTAAATAATCAATTTATTTGATTAAATCTCTGTAAGTCTATCAAGTTAAATTAAAATAAATTAAAACTTTTATTTGATTTAATCTAACACTATCCCTTTAATTAAATAAATCAAAATCTTTATTTAATTAGCCTCTTATCATATTCTCCTTTTTGATTTAAATTAATCCAAAAATCTAAATCAAATTGTCAAATCACTGAATATCCCTCTAAATTAATCAAACTCCATTAATTTTAATTCCTTTAATCCAAATCCTCTAGATTTTGCAACTTGCACATAAAAATAGACTTATTTGATTTATTAAATTTCTATTTTCCTTCAACAAGGCATCTTTTAAGGAATATTCCCTAATTTGAATTCAAAATCCAAGAGGGAATAAGTCCTTCCAACAAGGCATTTAAGATCTCTTACATGTCCTTTGCCTTGAGCCAAGTGGCATTTAATGCAATTTTCTTTCCCCCTCTTACATGTCTTTTCTCAAAAATTCAAATTCAAAAATGCATTTATTGGCACATTTGTCAAAACTTGTTCATTCCTCACCCAATCACATGTTGACAAGTGGCATTATATCATTGGTTGAATCTTTGTCCCACATTGCTCCATTTTGGCTTTGTTTCCATTTCAACATTCTATAAATAGAATGCTTCACCATGCATTTGATCATCCACATTTCAAGCAAAGTTACTATGCTAAAATACTTAGCAATTCTCATCCATCTCATTGAATCATAGCTAGATTTTTTGCAGATTTTAGCTTGGAGCATACATTCAAAGTCTTCATCAAGTGGATCAATCATCTTCAATCAACATTTGCATTCAAGGAGTTGGGAAAGGGCAAATCTCCACACACCTATTTGCACCAACTCCCTCAAGAGATCAAGAGTTTGCTTGCATTAGATAGGATTTAATTGTTTCATTTTGTGTTCTTCATTTTCATTTCTTATCTTTTGCAAAATTTCAAATGGATTTCTTGAGGAATCATTGGTTTCTAATCTTGTGTTTGATCTAATTGTTTGCTTGTTTATTGTGTTTGTGCAAGGTCTAGATTCAAATGGTTCACATAAGCTATATGCTGAAGGTGGGATTAGATTTACTACCCCTCATCTTCTACATGAATCTGGTTCTCAAAGAGGATAAGTACATTTTGTATCTTCATAGCTCCCATTTCCCCAACATGGTTGGCTAGGCAAGCCTTATGGATAAGTCATTTGTTGGGTAATATGGTCTGGATCCCACAATCGCCACTATCAATTTGGAGAATCAATTGTGTCATTTTGGGTTGTTCTGGTGTATTAGATTGAGGATATTATATATGCAAAACTCTATTTGAGAATATGGTTTGTATTGTCCCCAACAACAAAAGCAACCAACGACCCAATAACTTGGAATCAATTGTGTTTGATGTAAAGTGACATGTGTCATTTATACAAAACAAGAGCTTGCATGCTCCACTCATCTTTAAAAAGCTATTTAATCATGTAACATTGTAATTCAGTGGTAATAAAATAAATGGTTATTTTATTCTTTGGTATTCATTTACAGTAAAGAATTATTTTGTGTTTACAATGTATTCAAATTATACAAGTAATATAAATGGAACAAAATAATAGAATGAAATATTTAATAAACTTAGTGTAATGTCATAAAATTTCACCCCTTGCAATTTCACATACATTCTTGCATTTTCTTTAATGTCCACTCCCTTAGCATCTTGTGTAGGCTCATTTTAGCCCCTGCATCAGCCTTTTTCCCTTCTTAGGATGCTCAACACCCCCTTTTCAACAACTACCCTCATGTGTCTGCTTTGCATCGTGGTGGAACCCTAAATTTTTTCCTAGTCCCATTAGTTCCATAGTCAAACATGTGATTGCTCATGACTTGTTGCCACCAGGGTTTAGGGTTTATTGCTTTTATTCATATTTGCACCCTTGGTTATCTTATTGCCTTATAATTTCTCATTGACTAGTTGTATCTGGTAATCGGTTGCATTAGTAACACCTTATGGTATTCATTGTCATTGTTTAACCGACCCTAATGCTTAAGTTGCCCATTGAGCCTAGGATTTCCCCTTTTAAAAACAACTTATGCCCATGTGCATTTTAGCACCACTTAAGTTTACCACTAGCGGTATATCGCTCATCATGTGTCTCTTTGAAGTGACCCATGTCCACCTTGCGACAAGCAAAGCACTCTCTTACCATTTTAAGTTCATCTCCCATTGCTTGTTCCATCGTCACTACCAAAAGGAAACCCCCGATGAACGATGAGGTTAATCACTTAACCCATCATTGGCTTTGTTACCATCATCAGTTGTTTCATGCTTTCTAAAAAGGAACTCGCAACTGCTGATGGGTTGAGTTTCTCCCCATCGCGTGAGATCGGAGCATCGTGAGTTGAGACCGCTTGATGAAAAGTGAACGAGAGATGATCAAGGTGATTGGGTTTGTGGCCAGGATTCTTCCACGATCAAGATCAATGATCAACATCTCATCGCTAGCTTCATTTCCATTGCTTGATGAAATTCCAAAGCAAAACTGTAAGTAGCGATGGCCAATTCTCATAGAATATGAGGGGGTACATGTGGCATCTCTTTGGCTCATTGTCCAGTACCTATCAAATCAGCAAAAGGGCCCCATGGGGATAGTGGAATCATGTGAACCGTTGGATGAAGTATTCAAATATATAGATCAGTGACTCAAATTCAAATTAGAATGACCAATTGATAGACTAATTCATCTCACTCACACAAACCTTCTTGTGCCATTAATGTTGAACTTACTCAACCAAATTGTTGTAAAAGGGTCTGTTGTTGGAATTTCCTCTCATTCTAACATATGAGGAGCTAAAGAAGATATTGGAGCGACAAGAACCAAGGAAAAGAAGAGTTGTAGATAATTTATTGGGTAAGCCATCATTCAGCCCAACAAATTTTTCTTGTTCTTTTGCAAGAATTGGTGTAGTACGTTAAATTGTTTGAATTGTCTTCAGGGGTAAATTAGGGTCCTAGATTGTCTTGGATAGTTTTAATTTCTAATTGGGGTAATATAAAAAGGGTAGAATTGTGCTTGAATTTAAAATGTTAGGTGTAGAATATCAATTCCAAAACCCAATTTGAACTCAGACCTAAAAACCCTAGCCAAGTCAAAATGGGTCAACCTGTTGAGTCATTGTCTTCTAAGTTCACACCCAAAAGGAAAAAACAAAAGGTTTCCCATGAAATGCCACAAACATCTGAAGGAATTGATAGGAAAGAGGGGCAACCAAAAAGCTATGTCCATTTCATGGACAAGATCTAGCCCATAGATGTTAAGGCAAGTGGCAAGAAGGCCACCAGGGAAGGAGTGTTGACTACCAATTTCAAGGAACCTTGTAGCAGGAATTGGTGACATTGTTGTGCCAGAACCTAGGTGGGATTTGTTCTTGTATACTTTTTTAAGGAGAGATGCTCCACATCCTAGTCGAAATATGTGGGGTTATGATTTGGGAAAACTAGTTGTCTCGAACATCTTTGTGGAAGTAGATTTGATGATGAAAATTTTAGATAGATATGATAAGGTCAACGTGGTGATAACAGACACAGATGGTAAAAATATCTTGGAAATTAAAAGGAGTAAAGTTATAATTTTTTTTGGAATGAACCCTGATGCAAATGAGAAAATTAGTATTGAAAAACTGCAACAAGAATATGTTGACCATAGAGATGGGATTAAAAGAGGTGAGCTACCAATACATAGACATGAGAGGGGCTTAGTGTTTGCACTCAAGGAAGTTGAACCACTTGACTATGAGGAATTTGTAGATTAGTTCAGGTACACATACTATATGTTGTGTCAAGTGATGGGAATGAAATGTGATGGAAGAATAGTGTCACCTTTGCTAATCATGATTATGGATATTCAACATAAAAACCAACATAGGTGGTTTGATTATGCTCACCGAGTTGCTAAGAAATTACACTATGATTTGGCGAGGTTAAAGGAAAGCAAGACCCCGCTAACATTCAAACATTATTCACTATTGATGCACATGTTGTTGTGGGAGGGAACAAAATATTTTAGTCAAGTTTTGAGATTGAGACAAGTTGATGAAAACAAGCATGAATTACCTGTCCAAATGTGGACACATATTTGGGATTTACATTTCCCAACTTCTAATTATGTTGGATTTTGCAATGCTATAAAGCAAATCATTCAGGTACAGATGGGATTGAGGCCAACTGAAAGTATTTCAAAAATAATCAAGGAATTGTTGAGGCCAAAGGAATGTGGAGATGACCCAAGTTATGAGTGCAATTGGGGAGATTGGTATTTTTATGACAATTGGACCACTATGGCACCACACCTTATGCCTAGATTTGTTTCTGACAAGCTGAAATTTATTGAAATAATGTGGAAAATGGACAATAGTGATGTGGAGAAATTCAGGTTATCCAAAAAGGCCCCCATAATTGTAACAAATTTCTATTTTTACCATTTTGTTGTCACTGCAAAAGAAGCATATGATGTTTTTGGCATAATGGTCAATAACTTGAGAATGGAAACAACCCCCATCAAAAAATTTGATCTAGAGGGACTTATTGATAGGGAGAAGATTAAGAGGGGAATATCAGGATATGGACTCCATGCCTTTTATCACAAGGAGGATGTGATAAGGAATTTTCCTACATTTGTTGTTGTCCTGGATAGGGAGAAAGTTTGGATGAAAATTGTTGAGTTACAGCATAGGGCTTCTACCAAGAATTCTTACTATGAAAGCCCCTACAAGCACATCACTGATAAGTTTAAGAGGATGGAGATAGTACTTAGTGATTTTAGTGATGCCGCATTTATGGAGAAAATACAAGTAGAACAAATGGCTCAAAGTGCTCTACAAGAGCATCTATTGAAATTTTTTGGCCAACTAGAAGAACCTATGGCACCAAAAATTTAGCAGCAACAAATTGAAATTGAAGATGTGTCTATTGTGGAGCCACCTCCTAAAAATGTTGAGGAAAGATAGACTACTAAAGGGGAGATGCAACAACCATCCGCTGATTCAATTCCTACTGATCAAGGGATAGAGCAAGAATTTTCATACCCAGATGTGGGAGAGGTATTGGAACCATTTGTTCCAAATGATAGGCTAGTATCGTGGGAGTACGATGAAGACCAAGATAATGATGTAAGGGTTTTAGCTTGCAAAAAAAATTTAGAAGATGATTCTTTTGTCACAATTAAGGAA
>VDFB02045299.1:0-29101 GCA_007258455.2 Sequoia sempervirens | reverse complement strand
CTTTCTTGCTACATGTGGGTGGGTCAACCTCAGCAACTAAAATATATTATTTTTATTTATTTTCTTCATAGTACACACCACACATAATCTATGTCCAATTTGATTTTCCACACATAACACATTAATTTTTGCTTTTTTTCACCAATAGAAATTGGAGAATGATTTAATCTGCAATCGTTCGACACGTGTTAAACTTGTGTGATTCCACCTGCAAATCAGCTAGGGTAGACATCTCACCATCAAAACCAATTCCCTTAGGGTTTTCATCCTAGGGTTTGCTCTCACTAAAAGCTTCAAGTTTTCACAAAGAAAATAGAATCAAACATATTCAAATGCGCTTCCAATTCACCTTTTATATTATCCCCATAGAACAATCCCCAAGGTACTTTTTAATTCCCACCTTAAAATAAATCAATAAAGCACTTTTATAAAGTGACTTTATAATATTTGTCCTTTTAAATCACTTGTCACCTTGTTAAATTAATTAAAATAAAGTCATCCGGAAAATTACTTTATTGGACAACTTTATTTAATTAATTAAATTATTCCCTAACAGAGCCCAAAATTAGTCACCGAAAATTAAATAGGGTAAAAGGAACACTTCCGACTACTCAACAGAAGGGGACATGACATCTCCTATGCTGTCTTAGATAGAGAGACTACTGCCTTAGATATAAAGCACTAAATTTTCTCAATCTTTTTCTTTTATATTTCAACAATATGCTGTATAGTATAGCCAGTAGGACAACTATGTACAGTTTTGTGACAAAGATGGGCTATGTTCTCTCAATATAAACTTTATGCTTTATCAAAAAACAAAAAACACTCAAGAATGTTAGAAACATAAACTAATTAAATTGTGGGCTGAACCAACCGTTTCCAAGAATTTTGCATACAGAAGTTTCAATGACATTGATGTACTACATCAAGTCAAAGAACACACATTATTTCCAGCTTATATCATTCTGATAAAAAATTAGCATTATTTTTAAGATATGACCATGTACATTAAACTTGATTTATCTTTTGTGGGCAACAATAGTTCTATGCCGTGGGGAGTTGTCTGCCTGAAACGGGAAAGTGAACCCTCTCTCTTCAATTGCTTTCTCAATGGAAAATGTTCTATAGTCATCAAAATATGGCTCTGTTGCTTTAAACTGCAAAGAAAACAAAAATCCAAAGTCAGTATGACAAGGCTACTAAAATGTCTCTAAGCTATGAACAACAAGCTAACAGTATGTATGCCTTGCCATCTTGAAAAGAAATTCCAAGACAAATCTCAGTGCAGAGTTTCAAATTATTATTGTCATTTTATGAATAAATTACCGCAGTGAAGGCAAAGACATTGTTGACCATCTTCTGAACTAGAGGAGAATGTGGATTCATTTCCATAATACAAAGGGCTCCACCAGACTTCAAAAGCCGATTTGCTTCATCTATGACCTGACAAAAATAAACCAAGTTACAGTATTAACAACAATATAGCATGCAATAAACAAAGAAAATGGAAGTTACTGTATTACATAAACTCTATTACAAGCAACTGTGGCACCAGGAATGTCTGCAACTCCACTAAAAATTCAAACTATCTCTTGCAGGAAAATACACGTGAGCTTTGAGGATATTTACCTGCTCAGTGACAGACCTTGGCAGTTCATGACATACTGAGGAAAGTGAGACTAAGTCAAAGGAATGACTTGGAAGACCTGTATCTTCAATCATTGCATGCAAAAACTGTATTGGCAAGTAACCATCCTGTTTCAAAAAGGAATAAATAAGATGAATAGGGTTTTTAAAATTTTTGGTAGATGAGCGACAACCTTAAATGCAATTTATAAATTATAGACAAACTAGATACACTTCCCAAGTTCCCACCAAAATTTCTAAAAAAAAGAGGAACACGATAAAGGTGGCCACTTATTAATGAGAGAAAGGAGCTGCAATTTATGTTTGGGGGAAATTTACGGCCACAATATCTGTGGCTACAAATTCTGAAATTACTGCATTATCTCATGATAACTCTCCATTTTGAGCCAGAAGCAAACATTTCTTTACTAAAAGTTCCAATTGTAATTCAAGGAATAAAAAGGTTTCGCATAGCAAAAGAAGCATACAACATAAGGGTTTACTTCAGGCAGTGAGAATCAACCCACATAATTCTAGACAAAGCGCAACTAATGTGAGAAAAGCCCACAAGCACAATTAGATGGTTCAAAAGTAACGGAAACAAATAAAGGCAAAATATTTTAATAGGGTTTTCGCTAAAAATAATGAAATGGACAAAGAAGGCATTGCCAAGAAACTGGAAAATCTCAAGAAAAATTAGAAAATTGACTAAAAGAGAAAATGCCCACAAACTTGAGGCTTTAAAAATTTATTTTTGTGTTTTGGAAGTGCATTCCTTAAAACCACGACTATTAATCTAGAAGCATATTTAAACTAACAGTTAGCTCATCAACATAAAATGGGATAGGAGAAGTATTTACCGAACCCAAGTAATCAACTAAAAGAAAATGAATTGGCAATGCAGGGAATTCACTGACTGCTTGTGTGTCGCATTGGACTTATCACAATTCAGACAAGTTAATTAGTCCTTTTTTAATGAGATATTTGTATATGCAAGTATTAAAACTAAAACTGAAATGAATGCACAACAATTCAAAATGGATCTAAGAGTGAGCCGAAAGCATTGTCTAGTGACCTTTTTTCCCTAATGATGGGTTCAGCAAAGAGACCCATTATTAAACATAATGTGCAGTTAGACCCAGAAGCACTTAGCAAATACTACGTACATCGTAGATATTACAGATTGTATTGTGCCATGAAAAAAGTTCAAAACTTAAGCAGAGTACATAAATTTAATGGATGCCTAATTCTAATTTCTATCTACAAACAATAGAGTTATAATATTGGTATGCATAAATATCTCTTGATAAACACCAGAGAATAATATCCAAATAAATTTAGACAACAGAGGATGAAATATGCGCATACATTTGACTTCTCCTTCAAGCAAAAATTCCCCACGGACAAGAAGTATGGGGAAAGATCAACACCCACAATATCTGCTCCAGGAAACACCTACAACATAAAAATTCATATGATTGTCACTTGTAGTTTGCAGACAATTTAATCAATGAAAATTCAAAACCTATACCTTTCAACCTTCAGGTTGCAAATCTGAATTTAGTAAATCTTCTCCATAAAATACAAGAAGAATATGCTTTGTGCAAAGAGTATGCTCTTTTTTTTTTCTAATATGATACAAATAAATTAATCTTTTTGTAAAGAACAAACAACATTCCTAAAACATACTAACAAAATAGTGCATCTAGCAAAACTTTCTAAATATATCCTTCATTAAAATCCATCTCTGAAATTGATCCATAGCCAAGTTGGTTGCATGGACTAGTTTAGCTATATAAGACCATAAGTTATACCCACAAACTAACATCGCACAACACTAAAGATATCTACACTAAGAGAGTATAGGAAATCAATGACCCGAAAATAATATCATAATTAAAACAATTTTCTTCTTTGACATTCATCATCAAAATAATTTATCTCAAACAAGTTTGTCCCAAATTCCCAATAACTTGGATGTCAGGTAATAGCTTATAACCAAACAGGAAACTGCATGTAGCAGGATGATCATAGTTAGAGGATGTCTATGTTATTTAATTAGCCATTGAATATTTTATTATTTAATAATACTAAGGGAACCAGATTATTGTAATAATGCATTTATGAGTCAAATACCACGTAAAATAATTCAGGATACAGAATTTAATAAATTACAACTTGTCAGGGAATGATTTTGAACCATACTGAAACTTAGTTACTGTTGCAAGATTTATTATGCTGGTCATTACAACTGGTGCAAGATCAGCACAGGCTGAAGTCATGTGAAAACTAAGGAACATATAATGATGTCTCCAGCTTTTGTTCTGGCATGTGGATCATTATTTGGGTTTCAACCTCATGAACAAACTTGGTGATAAACTGAACCTTGCCAATTCACCACCTTAAATTATATCATTTTTCAAATTTTCAAAAATATTAGACAAGTAAAATAATTACTTGCCATTTCAAAATTCAATTTATTTTATTTTTATCGTAAAAGCAAACATGTCATATATAAATCCAAAACTGATCTATGTATAATATATGAAATTTTAAAAATATAACTAGAAAGATAATTATAAATAAAGTAAAATTATACATATTAATATACATAACAAAAAAATGTAACTAGAAATGCTCATTTAACATAATAACTAAAATTCAAATGTGAGAGACTGGTTCAATGAATCCTTAAGTAGGGGCAGAAATTGACAAACTGGGTGACAATGAGATTGACTCTGCAATTGAAAATCCTATGTGAGACCTTGGTAACTCTCAATCCTATGGACATTTAATTATTCATATGAATTTACTTGAAATATATCAACTGCTTCTATGGTTGCAGACTCAAGAAACAGTTACATATTGCACAATAATCATGGCAAGGCCTCAAAGCAAAATAATGACTTGTTCCTAATGAGAAATAAACAAGTTCTAATAACAATTGTTGGAAAATTCAATCTCTATCTAAATATGAATTCAATGGATGAGATATAAGGTTTGAACTACAACAACATGAAAATCTGAAAATTAAGTTGCCTTAGTATGGAATTACCATGATTAAATACATCTTTTTTTTTATGCCAAAATCAGCCGACATAACATGCTTATAAACACTACCTTATGTGAACTTATAATAAAAAATATGTAAAGAATAATATCACCATAACATAGCAGCAATGAGGCACAAATCAGCAACACGAGAGCATCACATAACATAGGATTTACATAGAGAAACCCTTGCGGGAAAAACTTTACCAAGAGGAGAGGCCAAGTATGCATTATCTGCAAATAAATGAGATTACAATAAATTCACTTCCATTCTCCTCTTTGCCTCCACCATTTCAGCACCTGTGCACTAGTGAACAACCTCTTTATGCCTCAACTTGTCTTTGTTCCTGCAATGAAACTCTACATTCAATTGTTGCCCGTAGTTTCTACATCCAAAGAGTTGATTTTATAGATGTGTGAAGAGATCTAATGCACCAAACATGACGCTCAAAGATGGCTCTTCATTCCAAACATCCCCAACCCTTGGAATACCCCCTCAGAATGGACAAGGACACTAGTTGTGGCTCCAATACTTTCCCTCCAACTTGAGCAGCCAAACTTGGAAAATAAACATTATGTTAAATGCAATAATGATCGACTCCTATTGCCTCTTTCAAAGCTCCCACTTGGAGAATACCAACAATTACTCATTTACTCTTTTCCTTATCTTTTATTATCCCATTTTAAGCATCCACATGTGAGAAACAATATTAAATATTTATGTCCACAAGTCACCTTTACCATTGCTAGTGGAAGCCATCACCCCTTATGAATATATTACAAACAATGGTGAAAATTAATATTCAAAATATTTTCCCAATTCACTTTAAGTGCCTAGGGACGCTTTCCAAGGATGTTGGAACCATGCAAGATGATACAAGCAACACTGAACTGTGTAGCAGCAACAGATGCAAGGACCAAAGAATTGTCCTCAAAGAGAAGATGTATGTCCTCAATAATGTGATCTATGTTGTACCCAAAATTAAAATTTTTGCTTCATTAAGGCATTTTGGAAAAAATGGTCAAAATCTTGTAAAATTGTTGTCAAAAGTCAAAAAAGGTCAAACTTTCTAAAAATGGCAATTTTCTATTTTTAGAATTTTTTGAAAAATAAATGGCCCATAGGGTTTTTTTGGGTTTGTTGTCAAGAAGATGCTCGCAAAATTTTTCAAAAAAGATTTAGGGTTTAAGGCCCTATTTTTAGGAAAACCCCTAAAAATAGAATCTTTGCAGAAATGGCTAAAATTGATTTTGATTGGTTGATTCTTCGTCATGATCTCACTGGTCCAATCAAAATCATCAAAAAACTAGTTTTCCTCTAGTGGGTCTATTTCTCTTTTTCAGAAGAAAAGTTAGGACCTCCAAGGTCATCAATGGAGGATGGCCAAATACCAGGTGTCAAAATCTAAGTCTTAAACACTGCACAAATCAATCCATGGCGAAAGATGCTTGAAAAATGGTGAACAGAGGAAGGGGTTTCGAAAAGTTGAAAATTGTGAAAAATAAACTAAGTCTGGAAAGGCTGGACGCCTTATTTTGAGGGAGGCGCCTGGCAGTCAATGCCTTGGGCAATTTTTCAATTTTCACAGATCAAAGATGCGCAACAGTGAATGCAGACAACACACGCGCAACGATGACTGATGCAGTCGACAAACACGTGAATGGCTAATGTTGGTGTTGCGTGTGGACATCAAGCGCGATCGGCGGAAGGACGAACGGTGAACAAAAGGAAAACATAAGTTGAAAATCTTGAAAAAAAGGTTGAGTCTAGCAAAGAAAAATGCATCTGCAGGCCAGGGGTGCCCAAAGATTCAGACAGTCAAAAGTCATTTTTAGGGTTTGCCACCTCCAAGAGCTCCATCTCAGATTTTATCCAACTCTACAGTGAATTCATCAGCTAGCTCAGAGGACCTGTCAAACGCCAACAATCGAAGATCGAACACCAAAAAGACGAAGGAGAATTTGAAAATCATCAAGTTTCTGAAGGAAAAGCGCCCCTGCTAGCCAGGGGCGCCCAAGATTTCAAGGGCCCAAAATCACTTCTTAGAGTTTGCAATCCTGGGGGTTCACCTTAGATTTGATCCAACTTTGCGATGAATCCATTGGCAAGTTCTCAAGATCTATCAAATGGGCAAAATCTTGGATCGAACAGGAATGTTGCAATAAAGTGAAAATCAAAAATCATGAAAATGCCACACATGGGCACCCCATCTAGCCAGGAGCGCCTAGGGTTTTGAGCCCTCAAAAACAACTCTTAGGTTTTGCAAAATAGGTCATCCTCTTCAAAATTCTACAGGCTTTCCAACGAGTCCAACATCTAGTTCACGGGATATGTAAAACGCCTGAAAACAAAGATCAGACGGGAAATGCTGAAAGTCAAAGAAAATCAAGAAACTCAAAAATGGCCAAGTCCAGAGCAGAAAAGTGCCCCTGCTAGCCAGGGGCACCCAACTTTTTGAGCCATCAAATGCAGTGTTCAAGTTTCACAGCTTCCAAAACGATCTTCTCAGATTTGATCACACTCCACAGTGAATCCATTAGCCAGTCCACACGACCTATCAGACATCCGAAATTGAAGATCAAACGGAAGCATTTCATCAAGGAAAAGTTGAAAATTTTGAAAAATGTTCTAACATTGCAAAGTTGGACGCCTTATCTCAAGGAGGCGTCCAAGTCAACTTGAGTTAGAAATTTTTGAAAGACGTCTTCATGCTTTGACCACACTATTTTCTAGGGACTCTTCGAGTTGACAGATATTTTCACATGATGACTCCTAAATTTAGGGTTTTCACGAGCTAACTGCTTCTTTCACCTCCAAACTTTACTTTAGAAGCATTTGGGCGTCTATTCTTCATTATTTTGCAAGTTGACTTCAAGGAGCAAACACAGAATTTTCTTCTCAATAGCATTTGAAGGATCAAATGAAGGGGGGTTTCAGAGTTCTTCGTAGTCTGGAGTTCAGGTTGCACAAAAGAACACTTTTCCATGATCCATTTTTCCAGGGCATCCATTTTCAGAGATAGGAGGTTTTCTTTTCTGAATTTCATCAAGCTCGGGTTTCCAAGACCATTGGCCTTTCTTGGGGAACCCGGCTAGTCTGAGGTTGAATTATTATTAGGTTTCCATTTTGAGGAGGTCATTGCTCGTAGATGGTGGATCTAATGGCGATTCCTTCCTGGTTTTCGTGATATTTCGCAGTTGGTATGTTCATCTCTGCATTCGTAGCACGCTTTGAATTTACTACTTTTAGTAAATTCTATTTTGGCAGCCGTCCCGTGATGCCCACTGCTGACTTCCGCCTGCTTTGGTCGGCTGTTTTGTCAAACATTGGCTCTTGTGGCACATTCGGAGGGATAAGTAAGTCATTTAATTAAAAAGTCACGTTTTAAATATTATATTTTAACGTTGACCATGGGCCTAGATTAATGACTTAATGATGTTTTTAAAAAAGGGGTCTTGAGGGTGGCGCCCTCATTAAAAGATTATTTTAATGATTTCTAAAGTCTGAGCAAGCTAATGTTGGGCGCATTTATTAAAGTATGATATTTATTTAAAATATCAAATCTAAAGCTTTGAAGGAAAAGTACGCCCATCCTTGGGGAGATTGGGTTTTGACCTAAAAGCAGATTTTAGGGTTTTGCGAAGTCAACTGAAGAATTATAAAGAGGAGTCTTGGTGCATCATTTGGGGATCTTTTGACGACTATACTGTTATGCTGCCGGATTGGCTCTGGGACTGCTTCGAGGAATGAAGGCCTCCTAGCTTGGGCATCACTTCGTGTTTGGAAGACAACATCTAGTGGTGAATCATTGTACTGTGAGGTGCATTTAGTTTTGTGTTTTGTTCTCAGCTCATTGCATAGTTAGAGTCGAATTGGCATTTTGTAGTTTTCAGCTTTTTGCATTGTTGTAGACAGCAGATTCATGTTTTTATTCATCTATCAAAAAATACAAAAATAGTAGTTCTGGGTACTGTCTAAATCCAATTGTTTGTAAAGGGCGAATCTTTCCCCAAGTTATAGAATTTTTAGTGGAATCTGCAATTTTTAAAAGGGAATCGATTTCTTCAGCTAGGTCGTACTTTTTCTAGCATTGGAATTTGTGCATTTATATATTAGTTGCATATTGAGTCTGGGTTAAGTTTCTAGATTGAGCGCCATTGTCATAGTAGTCTTTTGCATCAGATTTTAGGCAACTTGAGTGAGTTATAAGTGAGATATGAGCATTTGAATCATTTCATAGGATGCTGGTTTTAATGGCAAAAATGCAGATTTGAGGGAAACAGAAAAACAGAAATATTAGTTACAATCTTTGTGATGTTTTGATGTGGCTTCTTGAATTCAGCCAAGAGTGATCTTATTGTAATTGTAATGATTAATATTTCCAGCTCTAACATCTTGACAGGCGTATGCTATTAAATTGTAAATTGACCAATAGTACTGGCAGTCATTCTTAAGCTTGTTCATTCGAATTTGTAATGCTCAATTTCATTTGAAGTTTGTAATAGATAGATCTCCGCCCTATGGTAGCTACTTTCCCATCTTGGGTCAGCAAGCACATTCTGGGTGTCGAGTAGTTTCATTTTTCAGCATCTCTTTCTAGCATTGCTTTGTAATTCACTCCGTCATATGGTCGCCCCTCACTCCGCATTGGATTGGGTAGCACATACTTGACGTTGAGTTCTTTCCTGCAATTAGAATAGAAGACCCTCTGACCATCGCTCGCCTATCATCTATTTTATACCTGCTAGAGTTACAGCATAAGCAGCTTTATTTTAGATCCTTCAATTCAATGCTCACCATCATCGGCGACTCGCTAGAGTTGCTTTGCACGCTTTTGGTTTTCCTCTAACCTTAACGGGTGCAATCAGCTTTGTAATCAAGCAATTGAAAACTAAAAAATTGGCTCTGGAATATTTCACCCTCTATTTGGCATTTCCTCTGAAGATTGGTCACTTTCAGGGAAGCTTTCAGCCCTATTTTAGGGCTTCTTGCATGTTTGTGAAAAAATTAGTTTTTTGAAAAAACGGATAATCTAGGTCTCAGCACACGAGCACCGACAAAACCCATATCTCAGATTTTTCTAGGAAAAAATTGCTTCGTAGCTTCTACCTTTGAGGGGTTCTTACATGTTCTTGAAAAAGTCTATTTTTCAAAAAACAGACGATCTGGGTCTATTTAGAATGAGGTTCCTTACAAAACCCATATCTCAAATTTTTATCCACAAATTTGCCATTTTATGCCTTTCAGCGAAGCTATTTTAAGCTTTTGTGCGTAACTTGTCTTAACATATTCGTGTTCATAGTCAAACTTCACGGTTTCATCATGCAATACTCTTACATTGAGAAAAATCAAGAAAAGTGTCAAAAGCATAAACCTGCAGAAGAAACATAGGTCATCACTCTAGTTAAAGAGCTGCCAAAGTTACCAATCAATGAACTACTAGTTCAAGCGTGCAGATATTTCTAGGAATAGAACTTAAGTGATGACAACAGTTAACTTAAGGCCTTTTTTGAGTTTAATTAACCGTCCTCTTTTCATGCATATCTATCTTTGGAGATATCTATTGTACAGTTGGAGCTTTCTTTAGTTTTAGATCAGTTAACTAATGTTGTCATTCCAATTAACTATTAGTTATCTTTGTTTAGACAAGAATAAATCTTGCATGTTGGCAAGACTGATTGTTAACACAAGGAGATTTTAGGGTTCCCTATTCTTGTGTTTGAGTATAAATAAGAGCAACCTTGCTCATTATTTTCTTAACCGTGCTTGTGATAACAAAACACTAAGCCTTAGTGCCTGCTTCTTTGTTATTCAATATATATTCAACCATTATTGCTATAACAAAATTGTTGAGCCTTAGTGCCTGCAAGTTTGCTATTCAATATTTGTTCACTTTGTTCAGTGTAATTTGGTTTGATCATAAATTGTATGCTTGTCTTCTTGCTACAATTAGCTGTCCCAAACATGTAATTGTTGTTGGAAAGCTTTGAGGAAATAAATCTTACGCCTACCTTGCTTTGATCCAAAGTCTCAAAATCTTTTGGTGTTATTTGTTTTATGTTTTTCTTTCATGAACTTTATTTCAGCTTATATCTGAAAGTACAATGAGTCTTCGGATGTGTTTTGCAAACAAGTTTATCTAAGCTTTGTGTTTACCAACCATTGCCTATTTAATTCTAACATCTCTTGCATTGAATTTACTTGAGAAGTTAGAAGTGTCATTAGTTTAGGCCTAGATGTAGTTGAAGTTACAAAACCAGAGAAAACCTCAGCTACAACGCAAAGAGTTTTATAACCTTGTGCTCTCAGCTCAGATAAAAAGATAAGCAATTAGTTTAGTATTTTCTTTTTACGCATAATCAGTAAAGAGGGAGCTTCCCCTCCTAATTCAAAGAGTAATCTAACTGTGCATAGCTGTCTGTTTCCAATCCACACTCTAGAGGTGTGAATTGAAATGCCAACAATCTAGATCCGAAATGAGGGACCCTACCAACAAACAAGAGATGTCTGGTATAAATTGGCCCCAATGGACTAAATCCAAAAGACATAAATGACCTTGTTGCAATAAATCACTAGAGGCTCTTGAAGAAGCATCTCTAGAATTTGAATTAGCAATAGGTGTTGTTGATGGGGTATCAATGTACTGATTGTCCACACAAGAAGAAGAGTCACAATATAGGAAACATAAGTCTCAATATCATCCTGTATAGGAGCGAATTTGCACCCCTTTCACAAATTCCCCTTTCACATACCCTCACCTTAGAAAATCAAATCTAAAGGCGAAATTCCACATCACCCAACTGCCTTCCATCCACTTGGCATCTGTCTTGTGCGTCAGTGAGAGAATATTTGTATGGGACACACGCGTGGCGCGTTGCAGTCCCTGATGGATTCCTATGTCTGAAGCTGGTAGAGGCGTTTCACACCCGATTGGTGTCAAATTGTAACGTCCCTCTTCGACCAACCGACCCCAAAAATGGCAGATTCTTCTGTCAAATTCATCCATTCTCACTTCATTTCATCCTCTTACACACTCTCTAAGCATTCACTTCACTCTTTCACTCTCAAGCAACATTGTAGCACTTCCATTGTGAACATTGCAGCAGCAGCATCACTCCATCAACTCCACATTGCAAGTGTGAAGCCATCCTAGACGTTGCGAGCTTGGAGTCTTGCGAGACCTCCCTTCACCATGGTTGCGGCGGTGGTGACTTTTCCAAGTTCGTAGCTTGCTTTCTCCTTCCATTGGCTAGTGAGCTTTTGGGTGGAGGTGGTAACGCTTCACTCCTCTCCTTTGTGATTTGATTGAATAGCATAATATTGTTTGTAGTGTTCTTTGTTTCCTTTTCTTTCCTTTATTGCATATTCTACTTTGTTGCTTTTTGGTTGTTCGTGGAAGTGGAAACACCAAAACGGGGGTCTGATTGAGGTAAGCCCCTATACAACCCCAACAATTTTCCCTCTTGCTTGTGTGTAGGTGAACGTACATGTGGAGCTAGCTAGCGAACTAGCGCTTTCATGAGATCATTTTCATCACCCTAGCCTTTATTTATCTGCTTTGTCATCTTCGTCTCTATTTTTCGTACTTCCTTATTCTGTGTTTTCCTTCAAGATCAACTAACTAGGCTATTAGTACATTTTTAGGCAGTTTTTACTATACTTACTGTTTTCTGGCCGTACGAACGCCAGCGCGCCACGTTGTTGTCCTAGATCCGCGCTGTTGTCCTTGGACAGAGAGCTGTCTGAGGTGTAGTATTGACTTCGAAAACTAGCTCGCCTAGCCTGAACCTGAAACTCGAGTTTGTAGAGTGACATAAGTATTATACAGTGCTCTTCACTCTCGATTCCCTCCCTTTAGAGTGAGGTAAGTTAGGGCATCCCTCCGCTCTCGACTCTCCTTGACTTGGAGCCGTGATGTGGTTGGTCCCCCTCTTACATTTTTGGTGAACTCGACATGAAGCAACGTCTACCCAAACGTCAATGTTGAGACTTTTCCCTTGTACCTTGTGATCGTTGTAACTCTGAGTGTTGTGAAGATTTATGAGCATCACAACCCAGTCCACAACTTCTAGGTATGTTGTTAGGCGAAGTGTGCGACACATAGTTGTCGCAAGACTAGTACTGGTACTGGTACATGAGACTAGTACCAGTACCGGTATGAATTTTTTTTTGAAAATAGGAGATGGGGGTACTTGGAGACGCCATTTCTTTTTAATATAAATAAAAAAAAAAACTAATAATTTATAGAAAATCCGAAAATATGATGACATTGAACTTTCAAAACAATAATTTAATCACTTTTAGACTCTTAGACGCGTCAAATACATTATGCTTTAATTTTTAAAGTTTCAAATGTTTAAACTTTAAAGTTTTTTTAGGTATTTTAGCGGGAGACATCATTTTCTGCAGCAAGAGATGGCAGGGTACTCGAGAAACTTCGGCGGAAGTCTCCAGCCTCTTGGAGACGTCTCCAAAGACGGTACCAGTCTCTAAGACGCGGCTCCGTCGAGGGAGACGCGTCTCCCGGCAACTATGGTGCGACACCTACCGATGGAGAAGATGAAGGTCACTTCTAGTTTCACCTCCAGTTTTCTCACTGGTTTAACTAATGAGTTTACCACTAGTTTTCCCACAAACTATGTTGAAGAGATGGGTTCATGGAAGAAACCACTCATGTGCCTACCCCTCCAACATCCCTTACGCCTTCGTCTGTAGATGAGGATGATGTTTTGCATGTTCCTATGGAAAATCTTATGGCATTAAATAATAGACTACTAGACCTTGAAAACCACTTAGAGAAAGCGTCGAGCATGGAGAGAGCCGCTAGGCTTACTAGTGAATTGAGACATCTGTTGGGGAAAGATCAGACAGGCATAGAATTCTTACGTGGACTTGAAGAACTGACTGAAGCTTATGTCCCCTCGTATAGGCCTAGATCGGGTACCACCCGAGGAGAAGTGCTTGATGCCTATGAGAAGCAAATAGGTGTATCAATGCCTACCACATTCGTTTGCATGGCCGAATCAGGGACCTCAATTAGTGTCTCCTCTGCTCCTCAGAGGCCCCCCACTATCAAGGCAAGTAAAACACCCCTTGGGTTCAATTTCACCCCTCCTACTGTCCCTAGCGGTGGAGGCTTTGGTGGAATGAGTGGCGGTGGTTCTGGTAGTAGAGGTCGCACCGGTGGAGGTGGCTCTGGTGGAGGCCACGAAGGTGGTTTCGGTGGTGGAGGTGGCTCCGATGGAGGCCCTACTAGTGGTGGCGGCTCCAACGGTGGTCACAACAGTGGCTCTAGAGGTGGTTCTGGTGGAAGTGGTCCTAGAGGCTCCACTAGTCCTTTGTCATCTACTATTTTGAATGCCTTGCTTCAGAATATGGGCCCTATGCAAAACCAACTGGCGAGCCTCTCCCAGGCCTCAGCCCAACCTATCTTTCAACTCTTTTTCCAACATAGCCCATTGTCGGTAACAATCCTAAGTACTCCCTTCCCACAAGGAATGGAGATTCCCAAATTTGAGAAATATGGCGGCAAAGGGGACCCGCAAATGCATGTGTCTACCTTTAATGTCATGTGTACAGACTTCTTCCATCACGATGCGTTGATGGCAAAACTATTTCCCCGATCTCTTAAGGATACAACACTCGAGTGGTACTATTCCTTACCTGACAACTCTATCTTCTCATTTGACCAACTTGTAAATTAGTTTCTCCGACAATTCCAAGCCAACGTCGGACCGAAGATGACCTTTTCAAATCTCGTCCAATGCAAGCAAGGGGATAATCAGAAGATTACAGATTTCATAGTGCGGTATCAAGTGCTCTTCTCTTAGATCTCGTACCTCCTGCCCGATTCTAACATACATAAGGTGTTCATAGGGAACTTGCAGACCTTGGCAAGAAAAGTTTTCCCTCATGAAATACCCTTCTTTCGCGCATCTGTGTGCGGCATTACGAGAATATCATCAAACGGTAGTTCAGTTTGGGGGATCCTCCTCACGCTCCCGTTCAGAAGGAAAATCCATTGTATTGATCTCGGGAAAAGGTAAGGCTGTTGCGAATTTCGTAGCCGCAATGAATGATAACGGCCTCAGACGCAACAAAAAGTTCACAAAGTTAGCAGAATCTTATTCTTCCATCTTGCAGAAGTTGTTGACGGATAAGATCATAACCTTGGAGACTCCTCGACCTCTCAAGGAACCTTACCCCTATTGGTATGATGCAAACTCCTTCTATCAGTACCATCGAGTCAACGGACATGGCACTGAATGCTATATGTGTCTGCATCACGAGATACAGGACTGAATCGAGGACGGTACTATTCGTCTCGATGGAAGTAAACAAAATACAAACAAATCGGCGGCGAAAGCAAATAATGAGTTGCAGATATACACGGACCTATTTCCGGCCCATTCTACTAACTTAATTATTGATCCCTCTAATTCCACCACTCAGCCCGAGGCATACATTAACATGGTTACAATCAGTCCATCTCCACAGCCTGTGACTGGTTTGCCAGACATGACATTCACATCACAGGATTTTCCTTTGAACAACAAGCCCTCTCCCCTCTACATTCCCGCTCGTCTCAATGGAAACATTGTGACGGGGGTCTTAGTTGACCCCACAAGTTGAGTGAATGTCATTACGGAGGAGACATTGTGGCTAAATTATTTACAAAGGGAGGAGTATGAAGAAACAAAGTCTACCATCCGTACGCACAATGGCCTCTCTCTCAAGCCGTATGGCTCAATAACTCTTTCCGTCCTAGTTGGACCGAGGACTGTGAACACAACTTTTGATATTCCGGAATTGGATTTGTTCAGACTTCAGAGTGAAGTTAGGCATACCCTGGCTAGCTTCCATGAACGGAATCGTTTCCATCATACATAAGTGTTTGAAATTCTCCCACGAAGGTGTTGTGCACATTGTGCATGATACTAAATACCATCCATTGGTGTCCCATGGGGGCTACTCATTGGATCATTTTTGACCCGCCTCGGTTGGTCCGCTTCCTCCAAGAAAGGACCTACTTTACAAAAATTATGTGAAGTATAAGACCGGGGGGAAAGGACAGCCAAATTTGACCCTTCCGGTAGTGCAGCAAACTGCCTCCTCTTCTCGAAAGGGAAAGGAGAGGCCTACTCGTCCTCAGGGTACCTCTTCTGCTCCTCTTTCTGAAGAAGAGTTTTGGATGAATACTCCTAGTTTTTACCTAAGGAGTTTGATGGTACCGGCTTGGCGCAAACCCAAGATTCGGATATCTGATTTTCCCACTACACCTCTTGGACCTTGGCCCTACCTATATGGTAGAAGGAAGGGTCCCCGAGGGGAATCCTCTATGTCTTGGTCTCCACGGCCTCCCACCGCTCCTACTCCTAAAGCAATGAATGGGAAGAGGCCCGCCATCGAAGCGCTAGAGCCGACTCCCCCCATTGTTTCTCAATCTCTTCCTCTTCCTCCCATTCAGGAGTCTGCCCCTCTGCCAGAAATGACTGTGATGGACATTCCTATGGTTGAGCAGGAGCCTTCTGTCCCTTCACAACTCCCAGCCTCTAGCTCGAAGAGCTGTAGAAACCGCCTTGCGTGTGAGCGCAAGCGCCGACGAAAGGCTTTGGCAGCTGAGCAAGTTTCTTTGCAGAGAAAGGAAGAGGAAATGACTACCCCTGCGTCAGGGCCTCCTAATGTGTCCTCCTCTCTCCTCCCCTCTGCTTCCATTCAATCGAGTTCAATCTCACTTCCGGCTCCCACTGTGAGTGTGAGTGCACCTGACCCTAAAAAGGTGCATGTGTTTATCGCTCCTTCGACTGAGCCGCCCCTATTGATGTCCCTTCCGGACATCCCGCCATTCCCTAAACCCGTGGACATGCCGAATACCTCGATGGTGTCCATCATGGTTTTCTCCTCCTCCACGCCTCTTGCCTCATCTGTGGGGAGTTCATATCCTCCGGCAAAGCAGAAGGTAGAGGTTGGCTCTTCCAGCAATGGAGGGCGTAAGAGGATCCCACCCTCTCTGAAGGGTGGTCCTACGCTAGCTTGTTCTGTCCTAGTGACGGAACAAGCTCCAGCTTCTCCTGAGTTTGTCACTGCTCCCGAGTCACTCAGCAAGCCAAGCGGTGAATCTCAAGCGCCATCCTCTCCGTCCATTGAGGTAAGACATGGCACTTCTGGAAAGTGCATGTTCAACTCTCTGGATGAAGTTTTGGCCTTGTCGATGATCTTCACAAAATCGCTGACCATAGCTCCACAAGAGCCGAGCGGAGAAGACCTTGCGAGGGCTTCTTCCTTAGCCCTTGTTGCAAGATGGTCGGAAGCACCTCCCCTTAATATTCCACCACTGCAGGCTCGTCTGCCTTCCCCTTATAATGATCTAGATTGGGAAGCGGACGACCTCTTGGTCGATGAGTGTTAGGGGGAGACCTCTTCTTTATCTTTAGATTAGATGTGTCTGTGTTGTGATGTGTTCCCTCGTGCTTGTGCTATGTGTTCCTGGATGACCCTTGTCACCCTTGTTGGTGCTTGGATATAGGAGTGATTTTTGTGTCGTGAACCTTCTTCTATTTGTATCATCATTATTCCATGTTTGTGCTTGATTTTCGACAAATTGGGGACAATGCAAAGTGTTGGGGGCATTTAGGCTTCCCTTCCATGTTGACCCAATTTTTTATTTTTACTTTGTCTTCCTGCATTCTTCATGATCTAGTGGGGATTGATGATCTTTCCCCTTGCACCTCGGTTACCTATTATTTACATAAGCATGAGCAGATTTGACCCCACGAAACCAGATCCCCTTGTGTCTCTTGTTCGTTATGTTGTTTTTCCTCTTTCTCTCTTTTCCTATCTCTCTCTCTTCTTTGCTTGAGTTGTCCCTCTCATGTGTGACAACGCTACTTTCATGATACTTCGATTTTCAAAAAATGCATTTGTGGCCAACAAATCTTCTCTTGAAAGTCCTTGCAGCCTTTTTTCAAAAATCAAATTCTTGACTTGGACCCCTAACATAATGTGTTTCCTTCATCATGGGTTCACAAAGAAAGAACTTGGGAACTTTCCTTCAAGGAGGGAGCATTTTTTCCTGTGGGAGGACGGAGCAATTTTTCCTGTGGGAGAAGCCTCAACCTTCCCCTCGCGAGGGGGTATCTTCTTCCATTCGAATTCCTTGATGAAGTGAACATCTTTCAAAAGGATTCCTTGATGTTGAATCGATTTGAGAAAAAACGTCTCTTTAATACTTTCAAACAAGTGTGTCCCTTGAGTGGACCCCTCTTCACGTCGGGTTCCCGAGGGACCCCTTTGAAAGCCTTCCAACTTGTCGACGGTCTGCATGGCTGCTTTTTTTTCTGACATGTTTTATCTCTGGATTAACATGTCGCTTTGCAGGTGTGCCTATAAAGCCGCTCTCTAGTCCAACTCTACAAAGTCCCTATTCTTGTGTTTGTATATAAATAAAAGTAGCCTTGCTCATTATTTTCTTAACCGCACTTGTGATAACAAAATGCTGAGCCTTAGTGCCTACTTCTTTGTTATTCAGTATATGTTCAACCGTTGTTGCTATAACAAAATTGCTGAGCCTTAGTGCCTGCAAGTTTGCTATTCAATATTTGTTCGCTTTGTTCAGTGTAATTTGGTTTGATCGTAAATTGTATGCTTGTCTTCTTGCTACAATTAGCTGTCCCAAACATGTAATTGTTGTTGGAAATCTTTGAGGAAATAAATCTTACGCCTACCTTGCTTTGATCCAAAGTCTCAAAATCTTTCGATTTTATTTGTTTTGTGTTTTTCTTTTCATGAACTTTATTTCAGCTTATATCTAAAAGTAATTAGAAGTGTCATTAGTTTACCATTCCCTGTTTACTTCTAACATCTCTTGCTTTGAATTTACTTAAGAAGTTAGAAGTGTCATTAGTTTAGGCCTAGTTGTAGTTGTTGTTTTATGATAGATTACATATGCACAGAAATTAATTCAAAATCAGACATAAGAACACAGCAGATACCCTGGGAAAACCCTCCACTTGAGGGAGAAAAACCCAGCAACAATATATCACTTATATATTGAATCATCAATAAGATCTTCTTTACAATAGAGGCCGATATGATGGCCTATAATATGCACCAAGATATAATGCAACACAGAATTATAAATAGACAATTTGCTGATGAACTCTCAGCCTTCAACAGCCTTCAACAATGCTGAATTGATCTTGCATATAACTCGATCTGCCTTGTATAAGAATTCGCACCAAGTAGTGATGAAGAGTATTGCCTGAATTATGAGATAAATCGATCATCACAATGAGATGGAGCAATGCATATATATACAAGAGATAGAGGAGGACGTGTCCTTTCAAAATAACAAGTCGGCCCATCATAGAGAGTTGTGCCTTTTCAATAAAATCGAGCCTCTTCAATAATTTAACCATCATTAACAAGTAAGGAAGGTCGGCTTCATTAAGTGATAGAGAGTTGTGCCTTTTCAAAATAACAAGGAAGGTCGGCTTCATTAACAAATCGAGCCTCTTCAATAATTTAATCATCATTTATTATTAAAGACGTGTCACTTGAATTTATCCAATTGCTATATATAAATTAAATAGCCTTAGCTATTATTTAATTTATCTTGTCATCAAGGAGATCGCTGGAAGTGGAGACCGATGCTGCAAACATCAACAGTAGTTGAAGTTACGAAACTAGAGAAAACCTCAGCTACGATGCAAAGAGTTTTATAACCTTGTGCTCTCAGCTAAGATCAAAAGATAAGCAATTAGTTTAGTATTTTCTTTTTACGCATAATCAGTAAAGAGGGAGCTTCCCCTCCTAATTCGAAGAGTAATCTAACTGTGCATAGCTGTCTGTTTCCAATCCACACTCCAGAGGTGTGAATTGAAATGCCAACAATCTAGATCCGAAATGAGGGACTCTACCAACAAACAAGAGATGTCTGGTATAAATTGGCCCCAATGGACTGAATCCAAAAGACATAAATGACCTTGTTGCAATAAATTACTAGAGGCTCTCAAAGAAGCATCTCTAGAATTTGAATTAGCAATAGGTGTTGTTGATGGGGTATCAATGTATTGATTGTCCACACAAGAAGAAGAATCACAATATAGGAAACATAAGTCTCAATATCATCTTGTATAGGAGCGAATTTGCACCCCTTTCTCAAATTCCCCTTTCACATACCCTCACCTTAGAAAATCAAATCCGAAGGCGAAATTCCACATCACCCAACTGCCTTCCATCCACTTGGCATCTATCCTATGCGTCAATGAGAGAATATTTGTCGGGGACACACGCGCGACACGCTGCCGTCCCTGACGGATTCCTGCATTTGAAGCTGGCAGAGGCGTTACACACCCAATTGGTGTCAAATTGTAACATCCCTCTTCGACAAACCGACCCCAAAAATGGCAGATTCTTCCTCATTCTTCTGTCAAATTCATCCATTCTCACTTCATTTCATCCTCTTACACACTCTCTAAGCATTCACTTCACTCTTTCACTGTCAAGTGGCATTCTAGCACTTCCATTGTGAACATTGCAGCAGCAGCATCACTCCATCAACTCCACATTTCAAGTGTGAAGCCATCCCAGACGTTGCAAGCTTGGAGTCTTGCGAGACCTCCCTTTACCACAATTGCGACGGTGGTGACTTTTCCAAGTTCGTAGCTTGCTTTCTCCTTCCATTGGCTAGTGAGCTTTTGGGTGGAGGTGGTAATGCTTCACTCCTCTCCTTTGTGATTTGATTGAGTAGCATAATATTGTTTGTAGTGTTCTTTGTTTCCTTTTCTTTCCTTTATTGCATATTCTACTTCATTGCTTTCCAGCTGTCCGTGGAGGTGGAAACACCAAAATGGGGGTTTGACTGAAGCAGGCCCCTATACAACCCCAACAATTTTCCCTCTTGCTTGTGTGTAGGTGAACGTAAATGTGGAGCTAGTTGGCAAACTAGCACTTTCGTGAGATCATTTTCGTCACCCTAGCCTTTATTTATCTGCTTTATCATCTTCGTCTCCATTTTTCGTACTTATATTGTTTTTTCCTTCAAGATCAACTAGCTAGGCTGTTAGTACGTTTTTAGGCAGTTTTTACTGTACTTACTATTTTCTGGCCGTACGGACGCCAACACGCCCGAGAGACGCCAACGCGCCGCGTTGTCGTCCCAGAGCCGCACTATCATCCTCGGACAAAGAGTTGTCTGAGGTGCAGTATTGACTCAAAAACTACCTCGACTAGCATGAACTTGAAACTCAAGTTTGTAGAGTGACAGAAGTACTATATGGTGCTCTTCACTCTCAATCCCCTCCCTTTAGAGTGAGGTAAGTTACGGCAGCCCTCCACTCTCAGCTCTCCGTGACCTAGAGCCTTGATGTGGTTGGTCCCCCTCTCTTACACATCCATCATGGTTATCAAAGGAAACATCACTTTCAAATGAAGATCCAATGTCTCCACACAATTGTTGGATGATGGTCCAAGCAGTGAAAGGGCACTCAATGTGCTCTACATGATGTAGAATATCCTCAGAAATAGTTAAGACATATTAGTCCATAGACCATATCATTATTGTTAAGCCATGCATTTTTTTTATCATAGCCACTTGGCTCAGGAATGAGTCCAAAGACATAGGGTAGAAGATCCTACTCAAGGAAATGATTCTTTATCCTTTATTCCCAAGACAAATAGTTCTCTAAAGTTAGTTTGATAGTAGAAGAATGAAATTAAATTTCACGAGACATGATTAACCCCCACATAAATGAAACTTTATCTTAGTTCGTGATTACAAAGTGCATGTATAATCCCCCAAGAATGAGTGCAAAAGATACCAAAAAATAATACCAATACACTTCCACCCTTTTCACTAGTATTAAAAATCACCCCCCCACAAATATTATAAATTTGTCACTTTATAGTTTAGTGCATTTACAAAAACTTTTCCAAGATACAATGTTCAATAGGCTCAAAATAGCCAAAATTACAAATTCTTATACAAAATGAACTTGAGACAAAATCTAGAAAAAATATTTTTATAGTTGTGTAGTGCTCTTCAATACCTTTCCAACGCCTATTCATTTCCAAAAATCAGAGCACTAGGGCGAAAGTTATGGCCTATTGAAGAAATTAGCAACAAACTTCAACTTGCAATATTTGGCAAAAAATGAAAAAATTTCTTTTCAATACCTCTGTGGATGGAAAGTGCTCGTCTCTAGCTTTCCAATGATATCTCATTTGCCAAAAATGGACACCATGGTGAAAAGTTATGATTTTTTTTTAAATGGTTGAATTTAGCCTGAACTAGCGGGCCCTCCTAGCAAAAGAAAAATTTGCCAAAAATCAAATTCGTCTAAAATAGACAAATTTTATATGAAAATAGAGGTTTTTGGGCCATCTAAATGCTATGGCAAGGTCCATTTGGGCCGAAAATGTTCCAATAAAAAGTTGTTCACCAGATTTGATCTTCAAACTCTAGTTTGCAACTATATCAAACAGTGACCAAATTGAGTGAAATCAAAGCTAGATCTAACTTTCTTGGACATTCTAAACTCAATAGTGAGCCTAGACTTGCACCAACATGCTCCAAAAAGAACCTATAATACAAAGTCACAAATAGAGAACTCCAAATCTGGTATTTCTATCAATTTTTTCTGATTAACCAGGTCATCATATGACGCAAGAGAAGAGCATACTCAACTTTTCAAGATCTCACATAAAAAAGCTCAAGCTCTCAATTAGGAATCCATGAACTTAGAATTCTCAAAACAAAATCACTGATACCATGTTAGAAATCTTAAATAGATCAATGTAATGTCCCCTTCCTAGGCAGTCAGCGGGAGTTGTGGTTAGTCTATCACCTTGGTCCCCATAGACTAACGTGATGGTTAGGGGACCCTTCTGAGGGAGTTTCTGGCTTGTTAGTCAACCGCTTGGGTTTAATTGGTGCTTTCCAACTTAGTGAATTTCAGGGGTTTCCCAATAAAGCTTTCCGGAGCATTCTTTGGACACTTTGTCCGCACTTATTATTTTTAGTAAGTCAAGGGGTGATCACTGATCTGGTCAGTTGGTAGCATTTTTATGTTGGGAATGTCGGTGAATAGTTACATTGGTTTTATCTTGGCAATTAGCACGATTTGGAGCTTTAAGTTTAAATAACGTAAATATTAAAATTAAGATTTAACTTTAGCATTATTTATTTTATTTAAGTGACTTTATGATTAAGGAGTTATAAGGGGTTTACAACGACATTTTTATATCATAAAGTTGGCCACCCAACTTAAGGGAGTCGTAAGGGGATAAAAGTAAATAAAATAAAATAAAGTAAAAAAAGGCCAATTTGGGCGTGGGAATTGAGGAGTATAAAAACACTTTTGTGAGCTCATTTGATTTTTATGCTGAAGAAAATATAGAGAAGGGTTTGCTGGCTGGACTGAGGTCTTGGCTTCGTGAGGAAGAAATCCCTCATGAAGATCTTCAACTACAAGATTGAAAGACATCCCAAGGTTGAATGTTGATAACTCCATTCAGGGGTTATGCTGGTGACTGGATTTTACAAATTGTAGCCATTATATGAGTAAATTGCTAAGGGTTTTTGAGAAGGATAGTCAGAAAGATAGAGGAGATATTGCAGGTATTTTGTGACAGAAAAGGACATTTTGGGAGACCCCAAGCTGGTCGTACCATTCCAAAAGGGGTTGTACCAGTCATACAAGGAGGCATGAGACTTCCAAGGCCAAACGCCTAGGGTTTGGATTTGTCTTCACCACCATTGGAGGTGCCTAGGACCTAGGTATTGTTGCACATCATTTTTGCAAGGGAGAAGCTAGGGTTTGGCGGATTGTGGGTGATTTTGTATGCATCCAGCTTGCTGGTTTTGTAATATCAGACTTGCATCTTTTCATAACAGCAAATGGGTATGCTTCCATTGTGTTTCAAATGCTAAATATTGGTTTGGGTTGTTATTTTATGCAATTTTCTCTTATAAATAAATTGGTTTTAGTTATTTGCTTTTTATGAATCTCCTTTCAAGCAAAAAAACAAAAAAAAATAGAAAAAGCAAGAACACAAAAGACAAAACAAAAACAGATTGGGGTGGGACACTATAGTGGTATCATAGATTAAGTTCTTGCCAACCTTAGGGAAATTCAATTTCAAATTTAAATCATGGATTCAGTGAGTGACAAAGAGTTGGGATAGAGATTTTTTGTTGCAGGAGATAAACTTGGTCACTTGTCTCCATCAAAAGATGTTCTTCTCAACTCGTTTGAGGAAGTAGTGAATTGTTTACATATGGTGGATCAGTCACCTTCCTAGTTAATTGAAATAGGTATGATTCCGGCAGTGAATTCTTTGGGTGAGCACGAATTGTTGAGACACAAAAATTAGGTAACTCACTGTTACGCATTGCCTTAGTGAGATTATAAGGATTACAACTCCTGAAGTTCCTTATAATGAAGACAAAATGAGGGAGATATTGCAACTAATTGTTGAAAGTTTTGATGGGTTAGGTGATATTAGAAGTCCTTTTGGTAAGAGAGTTAAGGTTCTAGAATTGATGGCAAAGATGAAATCATGTGTTATCATGATTGATTATGATTGTGATGATCATATCCTACAAATGTTTCATCATTTTCTAGTTGCTATCGGTGAGAATCATGAAAAATCTATCCAAGTTTACAAGAGAATCATTATGGCCTTGATTATTAATGAAAGTGATGTTATTTTCCAGCCTATCATATCATTGTTATTGGCTGTCCTGAAGCAAGAACAAGTTACTTCTACAGCTGCTTATAACTTGGTAGATAGTGTTTTCAAACAATGTGAAGGGAAGCTGAAACATTACTTGTGTAATGAAGAGCAGGTGGGAGAAGGGGGGTTCAAATCAGTAGTGGTTGATGACAAGAATGCCATACCTCGTGATGGATGTTTGGAAAACCCCCAAGATAACTCCTTAGAAGTGCATGCATCTATTCATGTTGAGGATGCATGCAATGAGATTGACAAAACGACAGCCTTTAACATGCAATTAGAGCTATCCAATAAGGTTGGTCACATTAGCACATTTGATCAACATGTTAATAGCATATATGATGATGATTCTACATCTTATCCTAGTGACAATTTTTATGATGATTAGGGTGTGTTAGCACCTAATCATGATGATGGATTGGTATTGGATAAATTTCCTTTTGGTGTTGTTCTAACTCCTCGGGAGTTATGCATGAAGGATAACAAAGAAGAAGCTGATTTTGGGAAGTATGGTGGTGAATGTAAATTAGAAAATTTGTATGAAGATGATAGTTCTCATGGGTCCCATCATTTGGGAGGGCAATTGAAGGTAAGTGAAGACTTGATTATTGCATCCATAAAACATTTTGATGATACTCATAGGTTGATGGAAAATTATTGTTGGAGGGCTCCAGGGATGCATAAGAACATTGAAGGAGAACTTTCCCTTATAGACTTTCAGGCACTCTGAAAAGCATTGGTGGTAATGAAATCAAATAACCTACACCTACTTTCCAATAGGGATCATCTTCTCATGCTTGATGAGATCTATTTTGATGTGCTAAAAGGGAAAGAGGAGGAAGTGGAGAAGCTTACCTATGAGCTTAAGGTTACCAAGGATTCTTTGAAGAGCACTCAGATGGCGCTTCAAGAATCAGAAATTCAGGTTGATGAGCTTTGTTTGGAGTTGAGCTTGGCTCAATCTTCATCATCCACAACAGAAACTCAGTCTTCTATGGCAGCCATAGCACCTGAGGATGATATGGTTTGAGGGAAGAACCTCTTATGCTAGTCAAGCACAAGGAGCTTTCAAATTTGCATGGGTTTGAGGACAGGTCTGATTCAAAAATTTCTGATTATACACATAGCGTGCATCATGGAGATCATGAGTCACCTCTGTTGGAGAGCCAATTGAGGGCTCAAGACATAGTTATGAATGAGTTAGTTGAGCATACACCTTGTGGACCAACCAACAGTGAAGTCCATGCATCCACAAGTAAAATGGGCACAAGTTTCTATATTGGTGATATAGAGACTGTTATTGGTAAGTCATGTGATGAGGAGGCGGATTCTGTTGAGGTTAGCATGATAGATCATAACACTGTTACATAATTTTTACATGAGGATTGCAGGGCATCATCTAGTGGGAAAAATGGCATTCATGATGATATGTCTCTTACACTTGTAAGCAAATCAAGATATGTATTTGTTGAAGCTGATTGTAATCATGGGCCTAGTGAGTCACGAGAATTAAAGGAACAACTGAAAGTCACTGAAGATAAGCTTGTTCAAACCTTAACTCACTTTGATAGCACGCACAAGTTCATTGAATACCTCCTTTGGTCAGCTCAACTCGAAAAAAGGTGGAAAGGGGTAATGGTTGGAGCTGCTACACCAAATCTGCAGACTATCAAACATGCTTTAGAGGTAATGGAATCAGATTACCTCCATCTGCTTTCAAACAGAGACCTATCCATCAGGTTTGCAAAGGAGTCTTACAGTGCTAATGCAAAATCTACCCTTCATGATCTAAGTTGTGAGACACCTCCTGATGCATGTGATGGTAGTGGTGAAGTATGGAATCCAAGTGACTATTCAAGTATTCCATTGGCGCAAGCAGGTGAATTTCACCTTGATTGCATGGTGAGGTATGCTCATCAATTTTCTTTCAACCCACATACGTACAATTTACAGTGGGCATATGCTCCCATCTTCAGAAGATGAGTCCAAACCCTGTGGGTCTCCTACTTTGTTTCCACCAGACGGTTGCATACAAAAACAAGAATCAAAGTCTTGGCACATAGGGGTTTCAATTGGTATCATAGACATCTATCTCTTCATTTACAGTGGGCATGATGGTGTGATGATTTGGTATCCAGGGATTGGTGTAATGGGTAAACTACTCCACAATGATTACAATGAATTGCTTCACAACTCTTGGCGAGGTAAATATTATATCATAGTGGCACAACATAAGTCAACAGGTTTTGGGAATGATGGACTTCCGATTTGGTTGTGGGAGCTGGGAATTCATATGATGGGTAGATTGCTTCATACTATGATAGTGATCGACCATGTTGCAGAGCTTAGACATTTCCATATATGGTGGAGCATTCTACAAGTTTACTACACCCCTACCCATTCCTAATCAGAAATGGGAGTGCATTTCTATGGACTTTATCACGGGGCTTGCCCAAGACCCAAGGTAGGGACTGTATCTATGTTGTGGTCGACGAATTAACAAAATTTGCTCACTTCTTCACGATTTCAGCCACATACACAGCAGTACAAGTTGCTGATTTGTTCTTTAAGCAGGTATTCAAGCTTCATGGGTTTCCAAGGAGCATAGTTAATGATAGAGACAGTAAGTTCCTGAGTCATTTTTGGCAAGAACTGTTCAGATTAAGTGGGGTTGAAATCACTCCAAGCACTAGCTACCATCCACAAACGGATGGGAAAACAGAGTTTGTTAACAAGTGGGTGAAGGGTTACCTCAGGAATTGCATAGCAGGGTAGCAGAAGGCATGGGTTAAGTGGTTACATTTGGGAAAGTATTGCTACAACACTATTTATCATATGTCTATTTAGATGTCACCATTTTTGGCTCTTTATGGATATGAGGCTCCTAACTTCTTAGATTTGTTGTTTGGGGATAGTAGAGTGCCTAGAGCAAAAGGTTTACTATAGGAGAGTCAAGATATAACGAAGTCTTTGAAGGAGAACATTCAGAAGCAGTATGTAGATCAGCATAGGATTGAGTGTTCTTTTGAAGTGGGTGACATGTGTTGCTCAAATTTTTGGATTGAAACTGTGTGAATTATTTTTATAAATCAATGTTTCGAATCAAACTCCATGATCCATCATCAAGAATAAGCATGCAACAAGAGAGTAGAATGATTTTGCAGCCTTATAGACAATCCACTCTCAAGAAGAGTGGTGCAAAGAAACTAAGGCCACGGAATTATGGACCATTCAAGATTCCAAGAGGATTGATTGGAGATGTGGCTTATGAGTTAGAGCTATCGCGGAGAGCAGGGTGCATAATGTGTTCCACGTGTCTTGCCTCAAGAAGGCATTGGGACACAATGTAGTTCCTTTTATTGCATTGCCACCCCTTGATGAAGAGAGGAAGTTGATTCTCGTTCCTGAGGCCATTATTGACTCCAAAGAGCACACATTGAGGAAGAGGGTCATCAAGGAATATCTGGTGAAGTGGAAGGATTTGTCGGTGGAGGATGCAACTTGGGAGAGTGATCAAATATTGTTGCATCCAGAGTTGAGATTGCTTGAGGACAAGCAATTTTGGGGAGGACGGGCTGTAATGTCCCCTTCTTAGGCAGTTAGCAGGAGTTGTGGTTAGTCTATCACCTTGGTCCTCGTAGACTAACGTGGTGGTTAGGGGACCCTTATGAGGTATTTTGTGGCTTTTCAATCAACTGTTTGAGTTTAATTGGTGCTTTCCAACTCAGTGAATTTCAAGAGTTTCACAGTGAAGCTTTCCAGAGCATTCTTTGGACACTTTGTCCACACTTACTATTTTTAGTAAGTCACGGGGTAATCACCAATCTGGCCAATTGGCAGCATTTCTATGTTGGGGATGTCGGTGAATACTTACCATGGTTTTATCTTGGCAGTCAACGCAGTCTGGAGCTTTAAGTTTAAATAACATAAATATTAAAGTTAAATTTAAGATTTAACTTTATCGTTATTTATTTTATTTAAGTGACTTTATGATTAAGGAGTTATAAGGGGTTTTTAATGATATTTTTATATCATAAAGTTAGCCACCCAACTTAAGGGAGTCATAAGGGGATAAGAACAAATTAAATAAAAAAAATTAAAAAAAAGGCTAATTTGGGTGTGGGAATTGAGGAGTATAAAAGCCCTTTTATGAGCTCATTTGATTTTTATGCTAGAGAAAATATAGAGAAGGGTTTGCTGGTTGGACTGAGGTCTTGGCTTTGTGAGGACAAAACCCCTCATGAGGATCTTCAACTACAAGATTGAAAGACATCCCAAGGTTGAATGCTGATAACTCCATTCAAGGGTTATGCTGGTGACTGAATTTTACAAATTGCAGCCATTATACAAGTAAATTGATGAGGGTTTTTGAGAAGTATAGTCAGCAAGATAGAGGAGATATTGCAGGTATTTTGTGACAGAAAAGGGCATTTTGAGAGACCCCAAGTTGGTCGTACCATTCTAGAAGGATCCATACCAGTCATACAGGGAGGCGTGAGACTTCCAAGGCCAAATGCCTAGGGTTTGGGTTTGTATTCACCACCATTGGAGGCGCCTAGGGCCTGGGTATTGCTGCACATCATTTCTGCAAGGGAGAAGATAGGGTTTGGTGGATTGTGGGTGTTTTTGTATGCATCCAGCTTGCTGGTTTTGTAATATCAGACCTGCAACTTTTCATAACAGCAA